>VYZT01014663.1:0-19889 GCA_013400735.1 Pomatostomus ruficeps | reverse complement strand
AGGAAAGGAAAGGAAAGGAAAGGAAAGGAAAGGAAAGGAAAGGAAAGGAAAGGAAAGGAAAGGAAAGGAAAGGAAAGGAAAGGAGCAGGATAAGTGACTTGTTTAACAGCCGGGAGCTGCGGGGCTGGTTGGGAATAAACAGGTCTGGAATTGGTTCGCCCCCTCCCCGCCTCCCGCCTGGCCCCCTCTCCTCTCGAGCTGTTTATTTCCGAGCGATCAGAGGGAGAATAAAAGCCCATCTCGTGTAATAGAGGCGGAGGATTTAATCTGTGTGCCTGGGACTCCGGCAAACTGCAAACATCGATCCGAGCCGGTGGGGAAAGAAAAGAAATTTACAGGCCAATAAAAATATATTAAAAAACTTCCCCTGCCCTCTCGCCGGCGCGGGGGCGATGCGGGCGGGGAGAGGAGCGCGGGTGTGGCACGGAGTGACCCAGGGGACTGCGGGGGACCCCGGGGGGCAGCCAGTGGCCCCGGGAGCATTCCCGCTGGCCCGGGGGTGCCGCGGGGCCAGCAGGCTGAGAAGCGGAGGGTCTGGCAGCCAGTCTGACACTTAAGGAATTAGCTCTGCATCATTTGGAGTTTTCTGCTCTACTAATTTTCAGCCGGCTCCTCATTTGCGTTCCTTTTTCCCCCCACATTTTAAAGGGGCAGCATCCCCGGGGCTCGGCGGGCAGGGCTGGGCTCGGTGCCGCTGCTCGCGTCCTCTCCCGGCAGAACCCGGCGCGTTTTCCCCTCTTCTCTTCATCTCCACGCGGCGATTCCTGCCCCTGCTGACGTTTGCAGAGCCCCGGGCCGCTCCCAGCTCACCTGTGGCATCGCCCCCGTGCCCAAACCCTTCGCTGGGCAAACAAATCCACCCAGCCCCGCCTTTGCCCTTTGCTGTTTGCTCTGGGCTCGCACCTGAGCTCTCCTCTGGGCCGATCAAAGCACAATTCCAGCGCTCTGTTGACCGAGGCTGCACTTTAGACCTTTTTGGGGGGAAATGTTTGATCGGAGGTTTGCATTCCCCACACCGAGCTCGCCAGGGTGTGCAAACACCCCCTGGTGTGGCACAGGGGACAACAGGGGACATTCCCGGCCTCGTGCTCCATCTGCCGTGCCCGTGGAGCTCGGAACACCCCTCAGGATGTCGCTGGCTGGTGGGGTGGCATCCAGCGCCCTCGGGCACAGCAGTGCCTGGCTCCTGCCCCAATCCTGCTGGACACAATGTCCCAGCCCGGTTTGGGGACAGCAGCAGCGCCCAGGAGCCGCCTGGCATCCGGAAGGGGCTCCGTGCCAGCCAGATGTGCCCAGAGGCTGCGCTGTGACCTCCCCAGCTGTGCCTGTCCCCGCCGAGGGTGCTCCGAGGGCACCGCGTCCCCGCCGCCCTCCTTCCCTGCCCATTAACAGCCAGCGGCCCGGCCTGCAAAGGAAATCAATGAGAATTGAAAAAAAAAACCCTCAGAGAAGCCAAACCAGCAGCAGGCCCGGGCCTGGGCATGGCTGGTATCCCGTGTGAGGAGAAGGAGCAGAAATCGCCCCCGGTCAGCTCGGGGCTTTGCAGCTCGGTATTGATCGGGCATCAGCAGCCTGCGGGCATGGCTGGGGTGGGCAGGCAGCAAAAATCCCGGCTCAGCCCATCTTCCCCGGCTGCCCAGGCTCCTCGGAATGGCAGGAGGGACCCCTGAGAGAAACGCAGCTGAAGAAATCCCCAAAGAATTCCAGCCAAGGAAATTTTCTGGATTTCAACACTGGAAATCCAGTGGCTTCCTAAATTCCTTTTGTCCAGGAGATTTTCCAATTTTCTGCGTTTCTATGATTTCTGGGATCTCCTCCCGGGCACGGGGCCCTCCTGGCACCTCCAGGGGTGAAAATTGTGGGCTCGGCTTTGACTCTGCCAAAAGGGAACCGAAGGTTTCACCCCAAACAGAGCCCAGCAGCAGCTGTGGCATCGCCAGGGTGGCAGGGGACACTCCTGGGGTGACAGGGAACAAGCCCTGGGGGGTGCTGAGGGTGCAGCGCCTCTGGGAACACCGGGGAGCGGGGGAACATCATTCCCGGCTGGAAAAGCAGCCATTCCCTTGTGTGGAACTGAACAATCAAAGCTCCGGCCTTGAAGAGGGATGAGAGCTGTGAGAGCTCTGCAGGGCCCTGCCTATCGCGGGGAAGGTGATTACCGAGTGATTATTCCCCACTTCTCATTAGGTACGAGCAAAACGAAATTATCCTGCAGCTCATTCGAGGCGAACAAAGGGAAGAACCAAAGGGAAGAACCTTCCCCCGTGGTGTTTCCACAGGAAATATTCTCCTGGAATTCCAGGGGAGCAGCTCTGGACAATTCGGGGCAGGTAGGGGGCATCACCCCAATTAGCGGTGGCCTTGTTAATCACTCCCTGCCGGCCAGAGGAGCCTCTGCTCCCCGTCCAGCCCGCGCTGATGAGATTATCCCCGCACGAGCGGCTCGGCAGGGACGCAGCAGAAACCCCAGGGAGCGGGACGTGGCTGGGAGCGGCTCTCAGGATCACCCAAGTGACAGCGATCGAGATGGCGAGTGACAAACGCCTGACGGTGCCACTCAGCAGCCGGGGCTGTCACCGCCTGGAGAGGGCAGGGGGCTGCCAATCCCGGAGGGAAAACGGGCCTGGAGGAGCTCCCGGTGCCAGGTGGGAGCGCAGGAACGCGGAGAGGATCTGCTCGGCTCCCAGGTGCTTCCCCGGTGACACCTGAGCGAGGAGGAGCCGGGGAGGAGCGGCTGGAAAAGCTGGAAAAGCGGGCAGAGAGGAGCAGCAGATCTCCAGGAGGAGCAGCAAGGAGGGATCAAAGCGAAGTGACACGAGAGATGAGAAAGGGAGGGATTGAGGAGACGTCCGGGAAGGCGCAAGGAATGCGAGGAGGCAGCAGCAGCTGGGGGCAGCGGGGCCGCCAGGAAAGCGGGAGCTGGGACAAAGAGGGGTCCTGAACCCTCATCCTGGCTGTGCGTGCCAGGGAATGTCCACAGCCGGCATTCCAGGAGCCTTCCTCAGCCTCCCAGGAGCCTTCCTCAGCTTCCCAGGAGCCTTCCTCAGCTTCCCAGGAGCCTTCCTCAGCTTCCCAGGAGTGTTCCTCAGCTTCCCAGGACCCTTCCTCAGCTTCCCAGGACCCTTCCTCAGCTTCCCAGGAGTGTTCCTCACCTTTCCAGGGGCCTTCCTCAACTTTTCAGGAGCCTTCCTCAGCTTTCCAGGAGCCTTCCTCAGCTTTCCAGGAGTCTTCCTTGGCTTTCCAGGGGTCTTCCTCAGCTTTCGAGGAGCGTTCCCTGAGCTCTGTGGGCTGAGGACGTGGCACCAAGATGTCTCCACAGTATGAAAATTGAGCTCCACGTTCAACAGGGAAAAGCGGAATGTCCGTGTCCTTCCCCTGCCCACGCCACTTGGGTTGTGGGGCAGAATCTGGAGAAGGACCAACCCAAAAAGATGGAAAAGTGGAAATGGGGCAGGAGATTGGTGATAATTTGGAGCCAGCCTGGACCGTGTTGTGGTGCCTGGTGTCTTCATTTTCATCTAAATTATTCTGCATTTTCAATTAAAAAAAAAATAAAAATCAATATTTTTGATCCTACGAGCAGCACCGGAAATCCAGTGGCTTCCTAAATATTCCTTTAGTCCAGGAGATTTTCCAAGGATTCAACCCAACTTAGTTCACTTAGGACTTGAAGTGATGGTCGGCTTTTAATTGTGTTTGAAATCTTTTAATGGTTTGATCAACAATGGATTGATTAATTTGGGTAAATATTTCCAGGAGCTCATCGCTGTCACCTTGCCGAGGTGCACAGGGTCCTTGGGAAGAGACAAATCCCTGATGTCCCCACGGCTCCCAAACCATGCCAGGCTTTCCCTGGGGGTGGCGGGGTCCAGAGGCCACAGCCTGTGCTGGAAACCAAACCTCGATGATCCCAAGGAACTGAGTTCCTGGGGAAAGGCAGGATTTGTTCCCTTCAGTGCGTGACATTCCGGATATTCCCGTGCTTTCCTGGCACAAGAGCTTTCCCAGCTCGTTTCCCTGCCCAGTTCTGTGTCCACAAACTGCCCTGGGAGGGTTGCAAACTGAAATCCATGCGCTGGGGCCCGGTGTTCCCACGTGGAATGTGATCCCGGAGAGGTTCGGGGGTGAATCTGTAACGGGAAACCGCGGGATGGAGGAAGCTGCGGATTCCGGGCGCCTTATCCGAGGTTCTATCAGTCCTGCGGCTCCCGAGGTGCCAGAGGGGCTGGAATTCCAGCGGTGTTGGGATCCTGGAGTCTGCAAATGAGCAGGACACCTGATCCCATAATGGGGAGCGGGGAAAGGAGAGAGCCCGACGAGGCTGCAGCATCTCCAGGTGAGTGCGGCGCGCCCAGCTCAGCAGAATTCCAGGAAATTCACCCAGCCTGGGCTGGATCCAGCAGCAATTCCACAGGGATTTCAAGGATCCACGGGGATTTCAAGGATCCACGGGGATTTCAAGGATCCACAGGGATTTCAAGGACCCGCAAGGACGAGTGTGCAGCGGGTGGGGTTTGATAGGACAGACCCTTCATTAATGGGGTGCAGATGATCTTTCAGGTCCCTTTCCAACCCAAACCATTCCACAATTTCAGGAGTTTTCAGGCAAAGTAACAGCAGGGAAATCCTTGCTTCCCTCCCCTGATGGAGGCACAGCATTTCCGGCTTGCCTGGGCTCTCCAACACCCCACAGATGGATGGGATCAGCTCCAGCATTCCCGGCTTTCCTGAGCTCTCCAACACTTCTGGAATGGCTCCAGAAGGCTCCCAGAAGCCCTTCCCTCCCTGGCCACCTCCATCCCCTCCTTCAGCACCAGGGACCGGCTCCTGAATTCCCAAAGGAAAAGTCTTGGCCTGCACGGAGCAGCAAAGGCCCGGGATGTGTCCGAGGCTGACGGGGGTTCCCAAGTCTCCTTCCCGGCACCTGGAATGCCCAGAGGGATTGGAAGAAAGAAAGGCTGCTGGGAAAATCAGCGTGACTGGGATAACCCCAAACCCTTCCACTGATTCCACCCAGAATTCACCCAAATCCTAAAAATCCCTCGAGACGGGGCCGATGTAGGAGTTTTTTGAGGATGAGACCTGGGACCTCTCCGTGTCCAACCTCCCCAAGGATCAGGGAGGTGCCGGGGGCCGAGTCCCTGCTGGGAAGTGCTGGCAGCTCAGGGATGCTCCACAGTCCAGTCCCTCCCAGAATTGCTGCAATTATCCCGTTGTTTGGGTGTCCCTGAGGAACGGGAGCGCCTCGTTATCCACCGAGCCGAGGATTTGGATGTGCAGGGGAGGATTTTGGATGTGGAGACCCACGAGCCACGAGCCATCCATGCATCCAGGAACAAATCCAGGGAAAGCAGAGCGGAGGAGAAAGCTCCGGAGGGGTTAACGTGCTCTCGAGCATGGTTCAGTGAAATTGTCAAAAAATCCCTTCTGACAAATTGCCTCAGAAGAGAGGGAAAAACCTAAAGAGCCGCGCGCGCGGTAATGATTTCTGAAAAGTTCCCCGGCACCGAAATGGCCAAACACCATTAGCAAAGCAAATCGGGGTTTGTGCTCATAATTCACACCAGAGCTCGGGCCCAGGAAGCTCTGCCTGGCGTGGGCTCAGCTCTGGGATCGTCCCAGCCTCATCCCTGCAGGATCCACGGGATTGGGATTCTCCGGGTGAACCTCAGCTCCCCCAGAACCGCCTCAGCATCCTTCAAAGCTGGCAGCTCGCGGGACGTCGCCTTCCCAACGCTCATTTTCCCGGTTTTTGATCCCGCGCCCAGCCCGGGGCCGGCTCTTTGCATGTCCCGGTGCCTCCCGAACCGGCCGAGCCCGACGGGGCCCTGCTCCACCCCAAAGCTGCTTCCCAGGGCACTCAAGGACCTGCTGAGCGGCCCCCAGACACTCGGAACTCCAGACTTTCATGGAATAACATCCCCGTCCTTCTTCCGGGCCTGGCTCTGGCACATTCCTGGCATTTCCAGCATTCAGGGGAAGGTGGGAGCGGGGAGCTGGATTTTGGGGCACCCATGGAATATTCCTGGGTTGTGACAGCTCTGGGAATGTTCTGCTGGGAGCTGCGTGTCGGAGGTGGAAACCAAGGTGTTTTTCCAGGCCATCCACCGCGCAAATCCTATTTTGGGATGAAATTAAAGGACACATCCGTGGCTCCGCGGATCCTGGGATTGGTGGTGGGGCTAGAGGCTCCCAGGCGGCAAAACCCCGCGGGCTGTGGGTCAGGGAGGGCTGGTCCCGCTCCTCATCCCCATCCCGATCCCGACAGGGCGCGGAGGTGCCGTGCCAGCCCCGCCGTGTGCCAGGACGCCAGCCCGGAGGGCAGGGAGGAGGCCGGGCTGGGCAGCCGGGCTGGAATTCGGTCATGGAAAGGCTCTGGGATTCATTAGCTGTGCCCGGGGCCGGGCGGGATTGTAATAAACACCTTCTTTGAGTCCTGTAGGTAGAAGTTACATGAAAATTACCGACTTTAAAGGCGCATTAGCATTTCAAAGGCAGGCATTAGGAGACAGCCGAGCGCGATGACTGCGCGCTGGCAGGGCTCCGCTGCGCCTCTTTGTGCGCTCTGACGCTTTTCATCTCACCCCGCCGAGCCCTTCCCGACTGGATCGGCCGCACCGTCGGGTCCGGGAGCTCCCAAACAGCTCCCAGGGATTCCCGGGTTGGATCGGGAATGAACAACTCCAGCAGCTCCTGGAGCTCCAGGCTCCTCCAGCGGCTTCTGCAGCGGCGGGGCCGAGCCAGGGGGGCATTCCCGGGTCTGGGTGATGGAAACAGCCCCGCTCTGCCCCGGGGTCCCGAGTATTCCCGAGTATTCCCGTGCATTCCCGGCGCTCTGATCTCCACATTCCCCAGAGTGGCAGGAGCACGGCCGAGGACGGAGGTGGGACACGGAAAGGCCTCTCAGGGACGGAGCTGAGCTGGCTCCAAGCGAGCTCGGGATGAGCCGGGAATGGCTTTTCCCTGTTAAGCGATCCAGGGACATCACAGGGAATGATGGAGCAGCAGGACTAACCCTGGAAAAGCCTTTCCTGAGGGATGCCCTGGTGCGTGGCACGGGGCTGTCAGGATTTGGTGGCCCCAGCAGGACTCGGTGGCCCTGCAAGGTGAGCCCAGGAGGTGATTCCCGAAATCACCAGCTCCCAAATCCATCAGGGAACGGAGCACAAAGGATCGGGTGGGATCCGTGCCTCGGGAAGGCCTCGGTGGCTGCTGGAGGCTGCGGTCAGGGGAGCTGCCAGGGCTGCAAACAAACCCTGCCCTGGCACTTCCCTGGCACTGCCCAGCTGTGCAGGCCAGGAGCAGGATGCATCCCGGCTTTTCCGGGAGCAGGATCCCCGGGAGAGATGGAGCTGATAGGAGTTTAGGGCGGAGTGCCTCAGAGAGCAGAAAACGACGCGCAGATATCTGGGATCAGCACAGCTCCCAGCTCAGGAATAACCCCCGAGTTTTCCCGGGAATGTGGAGCTTTCCTGCTGCTGCTCCTGTTCCCAGGAAAGGCTCTGAGCCTCATTTTGTGCGGAGATGCCACTCGCAGGTCACCCAAACTTCCTCGGGAGCCGAGCGAGGCGAGGGAAGGGAGAGTTCTCTCCCGCCGGAGTAATTACTCCTTGTTTTCCCCGATAATGCTCCGGGAATTTGAATGGGGCCGTTTTCCCCGCTCCCGCTGCCGCTCTGAGGATCGCGCCGCTGTCATGGGCGAGCTCCCATCGCTTATCTCGGCTCTTTTATCTCCTCCGCTCATTTCAGCGCGTTCCGGGCTCTCTGCAGAGCCTCATCTCGCTCTGCTCCCGGGAGCTGCAAACCCCGGGAGCTGCAAACCCCGGCAGCTCTCCCGGCCCCCAACACGTCTCAGCAGCCACTCCGAGGTGCCAAAACTCCGCCGTGAACCCGGGACGTGCTCCAAGCCCTTCGGCGGCTTTTTTATCGAACAGGAAGCAGCCTCAATCCCTCCTTTCCGGATTTTCCCGGGATATTTGCTCTCCCGGCCCTGGCAGTTGAGTTTTGCTCCGAGGCAGCCGGTTCCGCGCCTGGCACGTGGCGTTGGAGCTCTGGTGGTCCCGAAAACTGGGAAATCAGGATTTTCAGGGGCAGTGGGGGCGTTTGTAGGGCCAGAGGAGGGTTTGCCATACAGGAGGAAGAAAGGAGGGGCCGTGGGGGTGGCAAAAGGGGCCAAACCCATCTCAACCCCCCCGAGGAGGCTCCAGCCCCATTCCCTGCCCCTCACCCTGCCCATCCAAACCTCCGGATTAACAACCCCTTTCCCCGCTGGAATTTGTTCTTGCTGATTTTCCCGAGACTGAAGGGAGGCCCAGGTGGGCAATTCCATGGGGTGAAACCCCCTTCCCATCGGGACAGGCAGATCCAGGCTCCGCTCCCCCCGCAGAGATCCAGGATGAGACTGCCCGAGCTCGGGGGGGGCTCTCCCGGCGCGGGCTCCCCCCGTGTCAGGTCGGATTTCTCCGTGGGGCCCCGGGAGCCGTTCCCGTGGCGAGGGATCGTGTCCCGCCCGTCCCAGTGACACACAAACCCTGCCCTGGCACGCCGGATTCCCAGTGCTCCCAGTATCCCGGGGGGCCCGGGAAGGGATCAGAGCGCGCCTCGAATCAGGAGCAGGACGTTCCAGCCCTGCCTCGAATTAAAAAAATGTCCTGTGCATCCATCTCGGCCGCCACGGGAGGCACTTCCCAGCCGCCAGAACGGATTTGGAGCCGGGAAGCGGGAGATGAAATAATTTACTAATTGGAAGTGGCACCAAACATTTTGCCTCTTGCCCTGGCTGCGGGCTCGGGGCTCGGGGCTGGCGGCTCTCCAGGAGCCCGAGCGCGGCTCGGCGGCCACGCGGGGGTGGCCGGGGTGCCACTCGGGGAGCCCCACCCGGCCGCGTGCCCCGCTCGCTGTCACCTCCGATTACCCGCGGGGAGCCCCATCAAAGGCAGCGCCGGGCGCGAGGCTGAGGAGGAGTGACAGGGCTGGTGCAGAGGAATTTCACACAGCAGCCCGGGCATTTTCTAGCTCACTGACTCCTTTCCCCCATTTCTTTTTTTGTTTTTTCTTTTTTTTTNTTTTGAGGTTTTTTGTTTGTTTGTTTTTTGGGTTTTGGTGGGTTTTTTGGGGGTTTTCTTAGTTTTTTTGGTTTTGGGGGGTTTTCTTGGTTTTTTGGGTGTTTTTTTTTGGTTTTTGGGGGTTTTCTTGGGTTTTTGGGCGTTTTCTTGGGGTTTTTTTGTTTGTTTTGGTTTTTTGGGGGTTTTGTTTGTTTGTTTGGGGTTTTTTGGGTTTTTGATCGCTCCGATCCCTGAATTCCCAGTGAGGGTCCCTGAATTCCCAGTGAGGATCCCTCTGATCCCTGAATTCCCAGTGAGAATCACTGATCTCTGAATTCCCAGTGAGGGTCCCTGAATTCCCAAGGCAGATTCCTCTGACCCCTGAATTCCCAGTGCAGATCTCTCTGATCCCTGAATTCTCACTGAGGATCCCTCTGATCCCTGAATTCCCGGCGTGGATCGCTGCACCTGCCCCAGTCTGGGATTCCACCATCCCGTGATTTCCCAGTCCCTGCTCAAACACAACCAAGCCACCGGCCGGGTTTGTGGCTCCGTGGCATTCCCAGGCAGATCCTCAAAGGATCCACTCTGTGGTGGCAGAAGGGGGAAATCGAAGAGGAGATGGGATCAGTGCGAGCTGAGCCCGGGTTAAATCCAGAGCGGAGCAGGGTGGGAACAAATTCAGCGGGATCCAGGGAGCGGAGGGAAAAACACAAGCAGGGACCAGAGGGAAAAACACGAGGAAGGAGCGGAGAACCAATCCTTCAGAAAAAACGAAACCAAAAAAAAGAAAAACTCTAAAAATCCACCATCTTTCTCCACAACAACAAAGGTTTACTGTCTAATATTACTCATTTTTTGTTTTATTTTCTGTGCCCACGTGCACCTTACTTATTAACCAAGCAGTTCTTTTTCCACTTCCTTCTGAAAAAAATTTAATTTCGAACCTTAACTAGGGGGAGAAACTAAAATTCTGCCTTTTTAGGAGTGTCCTCCCAAAATTTATCTCGAACCAGAACAAGGGGGAAGGTGGGTGAGGGTGGATGGGGGGCACTGCTTGTGGCACATCCCCGGTGGCACAGCCGCTCTGGCTGTTTCCCGAGGTGTTTCCCCGGATTTTTCCGAGGCTGCGGAGCTTCCCTGGAAATCGCCGGCAGCTCGGCAGCCCAAAGGTTCCCTCTCGGCGCATTCCTGAAGTGTTTTCGCGGCGGAGTCGCGCTGCTCGCAGCCCTTTCCTCCAGAAGGGCAGAGTGCTCCCATTGTTGTCACACAAATCCCTTCCCCTGCCAGTTCCTTCCCTTCCAGGCTCCTGAGCGCGGCTTGGCTCGGCTCCCTCTGGACTAATTTGATGAGAGATAATTATCTTGTTAATATCATCTTATTTTCTGAAGTCCCAGCCTCTCCTTTATTAATTCTGTCAGTCGCCGCTTGTGTTGCTCTTAGGTCCGTGGCTTTTCAAAACACTCCAGCGAAGGCACTTCTGGGAGAAAGTCGGGAAAAGAACAACTGCGCTCCGAGAATGTAAATATTGACATTTTTTTCACAATGGAGGTTTTTTTTTCAGCGGCTCCTCCTCGCAGGCTTGGCCGCCGTGGGAACCGCTCGGGATGCTCGGGGTCTGCCGCTCCCTCGGGAAGCTCCGGAGGGGAGCAGGGGCAGGAATGCTGCTGATCCCTGGGAATTCAGGGATGGGCAGGATAAACCCTGGCTGACTCCACACCCATTCCCAGTGGGTTGGATCTGGAAAGAAAAAAAAAGGAAATGATGACCATAACCCCAGAAATACAAACACAAGGGGTGCAGTTTTTTACTGCAGAATTCAAAATAAATTTCACTGAAAGTCAGCGAAATCTTCATTTTTGTGGCCGATGGTCTTAAAAAAATGGCACAAACAGAGGAAAATCCAATCATGGACCACAAGATGGATCCTCCTGGCTCGTTTGGGGACTTCCCCATGTGCCACCTGGTGCTGGCCCGTCCCATCCCCGGAGAGCGGCTGCCCACGGGCTGTGCCACATGTCCAGCATTCCTGAGCCATCCCCGTGTGGATTCCAACATTTCCCAGGCTCTGCTGCTGGCAGATGGGGGGGTTTGGATTAATTCCGGGCAATTTGTCACCCGGGCAGCTCCGCAGGTGGCGCGGCCGGCAGGGAAAGCGGCGATCAAAGAGCACCCAGTGGGTCCGCGCCGGGATCGGGAACGCCGAGACTTCGGGATCGGGAACGCCAAGACTTCGGGACTGGGAACGCCGAGACTTTGGGATTGGGAACACCGAGACTTCGGGACCGGGAACGCCGAGCCTTCTCCGTGGATGTTCCAGCTCCCCGCGCAGGGCATCCATCATTTTCCTGTTGGTTATCATTTTCCTATCATGCGTCTCTTGTGCATTTTTAATTGGTTAATTACTTTATTCATATACTAAGCACACCCTCAAGCGCCAATTATTATCAGCATTAAGTGCTCTGTTCGTGCCATCCATCTTTCCCGAGCTCTCCGCGGCTCTTTCCTGGCCCGCTCTTCCTCCGCCGCTCCTCTGCTGCTCCCCGGCCCTCCTCTCATTAGTTTATTATCCACCTGCTTATCAGCGCCGCTCCCCAGCTCCTCGTTACCGCCGCCGCAATTACAGCCCCGACAAACCCCGGCACTGCTCGGCGGGCCGGCAGCGCTCGGGAATTCCCGGTAACAGCTCCCCGCAGCTCTGCCAGCCCCGAGCAGCCCCTGCCGGGCCCCGAGCAGCCCCTGCCCGTGCTGTTTGTTCACACCTCGCTCCGGGGACCGCGCGGTTCTGCCTCGGCTCAAAAACTCCACGGGTGCCCCGGGGAGAGAATCCAGCTCTTCCCTCCTCGCCGCTGTGGTTTGGGAAGGGGTTGGGAGCGCCGCTTGCTCCCGGGGAATGCGGAGCCTTGCACTGGAGGGAGGATCCAGGGGCAGGATGGGTGAGGGAGCAACGGGGAGCTGGGTTGGGATTGATCCAGGGTGGGATGAGGAGCTGGGTCGGGATTGATCCAGGGTGGGACGAGGAGCTGGGTTGGGATCGATCCAGGTTGGGATCGATCCAGGCTGGGATGAGGGGCTGGGTTGGGATTGATCCAGGGTGGGATGAGGAGCTGGGTTGGGATCGATTCGGGCTGGGATGAGGAGCTGGGTTGGGATCGATCCAGATTGGGATCGATTCGGGCTGGGATGAGGAGCTGGGTTGGGATCGGTCCGGGCAGGGATGAGGAGCTGGGTTGGGATTGATCCAGGCTGGGATGATGAGCTGGGTTGGGATCGGCACAGGCTGGGATGAGGAGCTGCAGCAGCCCTGGGAAGAGGATTTGGGGGTGCTGGGGGGAGAGCTGGAGCTGCCCTGGCCCAGAACCCCCGTGGGCAGCAGGAATGGGATTGGGATTCTGTCCCTGTGCCCCTCAGGTGAGCCCCCCCTGCAGAGCTGCCCCAGCCCTGTCCCAGCACAGGGAGCACCTGGAGCTGCTGCAGCCAGGCCAGGGGAGGCCCCAGGATGAGCAGAGGATGGAGCAGCTCTGCTGGGAGGAAAGGCTGCGAGAGCTGGGATTGTTCACCTGGAGAGGAGGAGGAGCAGCCCCTGCCCTGGATTTGCTCTGCAGGAACGGACCCAGACCCGCCCGGAGGCCGCTGAACTCCCTGGAGTGGCTTCTCCACTGTTCCCATCCTGTCCCCACCTATTTCCCCCTTCCCAGAAACCTCCCACCAGAACAAGGCACCCAAACCTCCCGCCAGGCCTGCTCCCCTCGCCTGCAGGACACATCCCAGAGGGGTTTTGCCTTTCCCATCCCATTTTTCCTGCTGGGAAGCTCAGCTGGGATCCCAGCCCAGCCGCTTCCTGTGGGTTCACGTCCCCATGCCAAGCCCTGTGCCAGCAGCAGGGTCAGCAGGAGCCTGGCCAGAGGTGCCCTGTCCTTTCCCATGGCTCCGTGATCCCGAAATCCCCGCGGGGAGGGCCGGCTCCCACGCAGGGCCGGTTGTGTATTTACAGCTCTGCCGCGCTGCAATTCCGTGTGCAATATTAATTATCCGGCTCCAGCGTTGCCATGACGCTCCTCAAAGCCATCAAAGCCACCAGGAGCGCATCCCACACCTCCAGCCCGGCCTCCTGCCCGCTCCTGGGCTGGAGCCCCGGCGTTCCCAGCTCGCCAGCCCAGCACAGCTTGGACTTTCGGAAGTTGTGTCCGATTCCCAGAACCGCCTGGCTCCGAACGTGCCCATTTTTAGGTCAAGCTGCAGAATCGCTGTTTCCTCGGCGCAGCGTCGCCCTATCTTTAGGAGCTAAAAGGGATGTTTAGAGTCGGGAGGAGGAAAGCAGCGAAGGGGGGTGGTGTGCATAAACACATCCCGAGCCCTGGAAAAGACACAAATCTGAGATCAAAAGGGAATGAGGCAAATCCCGAATAACCTGATGTCGGCAGCGTTTACATCCCTCGGTGCTGACACCTGAGAAACCCCCCAGGCGGTGACAGAGCAGCGCTGGGAGCTTCCCCCTCCCACCCAAATCCTGCAGGGAAGCCTCTCACACCTCCCAAAACCACCATGAGGTCACTTCTGTCCCACCTGGAATGGGGGTTAGGACGAGAGGAACAAGGGTTTGTGTCAGGGAAAGCTTTTTCCAGAAATACGGAAGGATTTTCCCTCCTTGACAGCCCCGGCAGGTCCCTGTGGGGTGTGGGGCTCTCCTTTGTGGGGTCTGTGCTCAGCCCAGGGCACAGCAGCACCTCCAGGGCTGGGTTTGGCCCTAAAATGTTTCCAGTCCCCCGTATGAGAGGGGTGGAGCAGCTCTCCCATGAGGAAAGGCCAGGAAAATTGGGATTGTTCAGCCTGGAACGGAAAAGCTTTGGGGGGACCTCATTGTGGCCTGAAGGAGCCAAAAGGAAGATGGAGAGAGATGATTTCCAAGGGATGGAATTCCAGGAGATGGGGAAATGGCTTCCCACTGCCAGAGTGTGAGTTTAGAGTGGATATTAGGAAAATAATTCTTCCCTGTGACTTTTCACATGGACAGACAGCGCTGGCACAAGGGAAATGGTTTTAAAGTCAAAAAGAAGATTTAGAGGGGTTGTTGGAAGGAGTTGTTCCCTGGGAGGGTGGGAGGCCGTGGCTGCCCCTGGATCCCTGGCAGGACGGAGCTGGGAACGCGCTCCCGGCTGGAAGCAGCCCCATTCCCAGCAATCCAGAGCCAAGCTGGATTTGTCCCGGTGTTCCTGGTGATGAAGGAGCCTCCTGTGTGAGAGGCATGTCTGTCCCCGATCCATCCGTGTCCAGATCTTGTTCCCCCAGCGCTGCCGCGGATTCCCGGGATAAATCGCTGCCACGGCTCAGCTCCCGGCTCCGGTACATCCCACGGAAATCCCCGTCACTGTCACGGGGAGCAGCGTGACACTGACAGCTCATCCCGGGGATTTACGGCACGGCGGAGACTCACGCATCCACTCAGCCCCATTAGAACCCTCTCCCCTATAAAACACGGCCTCGTTAGGCACCTCGGCAGCAGCCGGGCCCCGCTTCCCGGGAAGGAGCACATTCCCGGATTGAATCCCTGCTCCTCCTCGCCTCATCCTCTGTTCCCAGTTTGCTCACCCAGCCAGGAAAAAGCAAACTCACCCCACAGACCAAAGCCAGGCTTTCGTTCAGGTCTCTTCCCACCACGAAGCCTGGGAAAAGGGCTTCGGGCTGGGATTGTTGTGTGAAATCCACAATGAAATTCGATGTTTGGGTTTGTTTAAAGGCATTGGATTGAAACAAATTTACTCTCAAAATCCCTTTAAAAACCACGGCCTGGGATTCCAGCACCGTGTGCTGAGTGCCTGAGCCTTTCTCCAAGCTGCTCCCTGCTCCCGGCTCATCTCAGAGAGGAATTCCTGCTCCCATCCCAGTTCCCCCTGTTCCTTCTGGAGCTGGGGAGCAGGAGAGGAGGGCAGAGATGAGGAGGTGTTGGGAAGTGTCACCCAGGCTCTACATCCCACCTTCCCGCAGCTCCCCTGGGCTGGGCTCACCCCTGTCCCACACCCGAGCAGCCCAGGGACCATTCCCGGGCCACACGACCCTTTCCTGATGGGAAGAGCTGGAATTTTCCTCCCTGAGGAAGCGATTCTGCTTTTTTCCTGTGCTTTTCCCCGCTTTTCACCTCCCAGCTCCAGGTTTGCCCTTCAGCTCCCGCCCGCTCCGAGAGCCGCCGATCATTCCAGGTAAATCTGTTTGTGTTTCCCTCTTTTCCCCCCTCGTTTCATCCCATCTCCCTGTTTTTGTTTGCTGTGCTGGATTATGCAAATCCCAAATAAAACCAATTTTGGAGCCAGGAAGGGCAGCAGAGCCACTCCTGCTGTGTCACCGAGTCACCTCTGTGCCACACGCAGGGGTGGCTTTGTCCCTTCCCTGGGCTGGGTCTGCATCCCAAAGCAGCCCCAGCGGTGGGGACAGTCCCCGTGCGGGGTCACTCTGCTTCCCAGAGATCCCCATCCCTCAGAGCTTTCCCCTGCCAGGACCTGGCAATTCCCTGGAAAAAGGGAATTTCCCTGGGGAATTGGAGCAACCCTGCTTTGGGATAAGTTGTGCCAGAGGGGCAATGAAGATGAAATCCCAAAAAAACTGAACGGGGAGAAGCAGGAGATCTGTCTGGATCACACGGACATTCCTGGAGCTGGAGAATCCCAGAGCCATTCCTGGAGCTGGAGAATCCCAGAGCCATTCCGTGCAGTGGGGTCACCTGCAAACACCTCGAGGTGACTCCCAGACATGTTTGGGTGTTTCCTGAATCCATGGAAATTGGGATGAGCCGATGTTCCCGTGCTCTCGAATCCATGGAAATCAGGATGAGTCGATGTCCCCGTGCTCTCAAAGCTGAGGAAATTGGGATGAGCCAATGTTCCCGTGCTCTCAAATCCATGGAAATCAGGATGAGCCGATGTCCCCGTGCAGGAGCTCAGGGCCCGGCGATGCTGCAGGAGCTCCATCCTCCTCCATTCCCAATTCCAGAGCCTTTCCCAGCTCATTCCCAGGTCCAGCCCATGATTCCCGCCCGGTCAGGGCAGCTCCTTCCCGACTTCAAGGGAGACCTCCCAGCGAGGAGGGATCACCCACCTCCTCCGCGGGCTGTTTGTGACTAATTCCCCTCCCTGCTGGGATGCGTCTCCTTTTCAGGTGGAATTTGTCTCATTTCAGCTCCATCTCGTCACACCTTTGATCGCCAGATTAAAGAGCTCCAGAGTCTCAAATAAATTCTCTTCTGCTGGGGACTCCCAGCCTTGTGCCAAGCAAGGATTCAAAGTGCTTCTCATTAAGGTGTTCATTAGGTGTCTGGCTTGGTGTCTTTTTCAAATTTCATGGACTTTCACACCTTTTCCTTGGATTCTTTCCACATTTTCACGAAGAGTGACCCCAGAACTGGACACTGAGCACGCCCAGCGCTCCCATTAAAGCCCAGCATGGTCCCGCAGAGCTGGGAAGTTCTTTTCTTTGGGAACTTCCCGTTCAGAAGGTCCCAGCTGCTTTCCTGCCCTTCCCTAATCCGTGTCCAGCAGTGTGTGGGTATCTCTGTTCCCGGGAGCGTGGATCTCCATCGCATTGACCCAAAATCCCGGCTCCTGGAACAAATTCAGCCTCTGAGTGATTCATGCTGTCCTGGCCACATTTATCTTCCCGCCAGGCTTTGGATCCTCTTTAATTCTTATCTCTCCTTCAGGTCATGGATAAATATTCTTGGCTCTCCTCAGGAAAACCTGGCTCCGATCCGATGGTTTGGCCTGGAATCTGCTCAGGATGTTCCTCCCAGCCCTGAGGGACAGGGAATTCCCCACATCCCAGCCCACACCGTGGACTCCAAACCATCCTGACTCCCCTTGCTGCTCCAGTCCCTCCAAACCGGGCGCTCCACGGTTTTTAAACTCATTCAAAAACGCAGAATTCGAGGCAGAAATTTTGTATTTCTGGGGGGAAAATTCTACCCTGTAAGTTTTTTATTTGATTTTTTTTCTTTTCTTCGCTCAACCTTTTTTTGCCGCTCTGAACCTCCCGGCTCAAGGTCATGGGGTCACCTCAGCGCTGCCCAGACCGGCTGGAGCAGCTCGGCTGCCCTCGGGAAGTACAAGAATGAGCCTTGTAACAAAAACCTGAGCACCAGGAGCCGGGAGATTTCCCTGGAACGGCTGAAAGTGGATTTGTCGTTGTTCTACCGCAGCCCTGCAGGTGGAAGCTCACATTTCAAGGCAGCCCCCCAGCCAAAGTTCCCGATTCCAACCTGTAAAGATTAAAACAATCACATTTCGAAGCCTGGGAGCTCCAGAGGCGGGGGGAGGCTCGGCGGCAGCGCCGGAAGCGCCGTTAATGATGGCAGCAAATTGGATCAGGAGGATTCGCTCATTTTGGGAAGAGGGATGGGGTGGTTGGGGTTATTCTCACTGGCGCTAAACTCATTACGTTGTTTACGCCGCGCCTTCCTCTCCATGCTGGAAATCACACCAGGCAGGAAAGGCAGGGAGAAGCCAAAAATTCGTGGTGATGTTTGATGCCTGCCGTGGTTTTTGGGGGTTTTTCTCTTTTTTACATGGGGTTTTTTGGGAAAATCCTGGATGCAGAGAAGGATGTTGGGATGGTCAACACTGGGTGACAGATCTGGGGACAAACATGAGAGGTTGGGGACAAAGCTGGTGGGAAAAAGGAAAGGGAGAAAAAGGAATCTCCTCTTGGCCAACGTGAGCCCCCCACCCTGAAGAATTCCACATTTCCCTGCTCCAGCCCCACGTTTCTCTGCGTCTCCCAGCCCGGCTTCCCTCGGGGCCGTGCTGGCGAGGGAAGATTTGCTCACAGCCCCTGGCAGGGCCGTATAACAAAATCAGCCCGCGAGGTTCCTCACTCATCTCATTATGCACCCAGAGACCCCGGGCAGGCAGAGACGCCGCGAAATACGGGGGAATTATTGCAGCTCTTAAATCGGAATAAAATATCTCCGGCGGGGTGGTGGGAATCATCACCAGCGTCACAGAAGCGGGGTGGGAAGGGACCTGCACTGGTACCAGCGGGGTGAGGGAGCAGCCTGGGGGTGGCAGTGGCCGTGTGACCCCCAGGGTGGTGGCAGTGGCCGTGTGACCCCCAGGGTGGTGACAGACGGGTGACGTTTTCAGAGCGGGGTTGTGCCTCAGTTTCAGCCCCCACTCGCTCCCAGGGCAGCAGCGCCGGGCTGGGCAAACCTCGGGACACGCTGGGAACCTGGAGCTGGGAGTCCAGAGGGAAGTGCCCGGCTCGATCCAGGAGCTCAGGGAGAGACACCCGAGGGTGAAGGAAACATCCCCCGGGAAGGAGGGACAGGCAGGGTTGGGATGTGGGGACACTTGAGGATGAAGGAAAAATCCCCAGGGAAGGAGGGAGAGGAAGGGGATTGAATGTGGGGACACCAGAGGATGAAGGAAAAATTCCCCGGGAAGGAGGGACAGGCAGGGAATGGGATGTGGGGACACCCGAGGGTGAAGGAAACATCCCCCGGGAAGGAGGGACAGGCAGGGTTGGGATGTGGGGACACTTGAGGATGAAAGAAAAATCCCCAGGGAAGGAGGGACAGGAAGGGGATTGAATGTGCGGACACCAGAGGATGAAGGAAAAATTCCCCGGGAAGGAGGGACAGGCAGGGAATGGGATGTGGGGACACCCGAGGGTGAAGGAAACATCCCTAGGGAAGGAGGGACAGGCAGGGCTGGAATGTGGAGACACCCGAGGGTGAAGGAAACATCCCCCAGGAAGGAGGGACAGGAAAGGGAATGGGATGTGGAGATGTCCGAGGGTGAAGGAAGAATCCCCAGGGAAGGAGGGACAGGCAGGAAATGGAATATGGGGACATCTGAGGGTGAAAGAAGCTCCCCACAGGAAGGTGGGACAGGCAGGGCTGGGATGTGGGGACACCAGAGGATGAAGGAAGCTCCCCACAGGAAGATGCATTCCCCCCAGGAATGTGCATTCCAGGCCTGGCTGTTTTGGGAAGGGTGAGGACGTGACCAATTCTGATTTTTTTTGGTGGAAAAAGCCGGAGCTGCGCCAAGGCAGCGCCAGATCCCCCCACCATGAGCTGGGCTGTGCCATCCCTGCCTCTCTCGCCCCCGTGCCCGCTCCCATCCCTCCTCCCGGAGCCGGATCCTGCCCGGAGACAGATGATGTGCTGTGGGCAGCCACGGCAAAGTTTATTAAGATGGGGTGGGGAGCTCTGGCGAGGCTGGGTTCACAATTAGGCTCCCAAAGGCAAGATCATAAAGCATCCAGACACTTGGGATACGGGGCTGATTACCAGCATCCTTCATCATTAAATATTAACACCCAGGCTGCTTAAAGGCCACTGGAAGAATTATAGAATTTAATACCTATCACGCTCTATCAATAGGCCGGGAGAAATATGGGCCTTGCGCCTGTGTGGGGTTTTTATTTTTATTTTTTATTTTTTTTTAAGGCTTCTGAGTAAACTGGAAGTCTGGCGAAATTAAACAGCACAATTCTTGCTCGGGAGCCGGTGGGAATTGCAAACAGGGAGCGCCAGGGATCAGCCGTGTTTGATATGCTGGGGGAGCGAGCTCATTAAAGCACAGGGACCGCGAGGGGAGGAAATTAAAGCGGAATTTAGGGAAAGGAATCCATCGATGGAGCGTGGCTGAGCCCCCAGCGCTCCCCGTGCTCCCAGTGATCCCAGTGAGCTCCAGACTCCTAAAAACCCCTGACTGTGATCCCAGTCAGCCCCAGACTCCTAAAAACCCCTGACTGTGATCCCAGTGATCCCAGTCAGCTCCAGACTGGTGGGATGGGCTAAGGAGGGGTTGTACCAACTCCTAAAACCCCAGACTGTGATCCTGGTGATCCCAA
>VYZT01014662.1:0-68629 GCA_013400735.1 Pomatostomus ruficeps | reverse complement strand
CACAGAAGGGTGAGATTGTTATGGCTCAACTGGATCCCTTGGGATTTCCCTCCAAGAGACCTCTTATTCACTGGACATTCCAGAGGGCAAATCTGACTGTGCCAGCTCCCATAACCAACGGACTGCTCCATGGGAGGCGTTCCTGAGAGCCCTTCCAAAGGATTGGAGCCATTTCCTTGGATTTTCTCTGCTGGGTGACTCTGGAAAGAGCTGGATCCCATCAGATATTTGCTGGTGCTGCCTTTGCACATCCACAGCCCCCGCTGAGCAGTTTTCCCTGCCAGCCTGCTCCCGAAAGCACCTGGAATACACGAGCCAAGAGCCGGTGTGCTGCTTTCCTCCCAGCACTGGCCATCTCGGAATGAGCTTCAGCGCTGCCAAGGGGTGGCAGATCCTGCCTGGTGCCCGACTGTCCCCTTGTTTCGGTAGCCAGAAGACAACATGGTTAATTGTCACTACAGTGTCACCAAGAGGGCTGGGTGAGCTCTGCGCTGCAGCTTCTGGGAGCTCTTTGAGTTGCTGAGACAACTTGGCTCGTGCTCCTTTGTTTTTCCTGCCTTGTGCTCCTCGGTTTTCTTTTCCTTTGGGCATTTTAGAGACCAGACTCAGAAGTGCAGCACTGGCACAAAGAGGCTGTGGATGACCCATCCCTGGAAGTGTTCCAGGCCAGGTTGGATGGGGCTTGGAGCACCCTGGGATCATGGATCACATTCCTGCCCATGGCGGGACCAACCTGTTCTTCAGCATGGAAAAAAGGGCAGATTTCCCACTCCTGTGAGTTAAAGTGCTGGATTTTTTGCTCGGATCCTGCTTCCCAAATAGAGCAGCTCCTCTTTGGCAGTCTCAGACTCCCCACGTGCAGCTGAGGCTGACAGTTGTGGAAGGGCAGCTGAAGGTCACCCCTCCATTTCCTCGTTATTAACATCCTTAAGAGGCAACGAGCGAGAGAGGAGAACGAGTCAAAGTTCATTATTCTCCTAATTAGCAGATCACGCAAAAGTTCAGTAGCTTCCCCAGAATAAGAGTTAAAGATTGAGTTCACTCACCTGTCCCTACAATTAGCAGCTATAAAGGTGTCACAAGGAAATAAAGTGAGAGAAGGGAAGAGCTCCACTTCAATTTCCCCGCACGGAAGACGCGGCTCCACTGGGAGAGGGGGATGGAGCTCGGGGCTCCGGGATCTGCAGCGCACAAAGGAGACAGATTTAATGCCCCTCTGCAATTTTCTGGCAATTAGCCCCTTCCCAGAAGATGCCGTTGACCTCATCAGTCTGGAGATGGAGTTTCACAGTTAATTTTTCCCAGTACCATCTTAATGAAAGAGGGAGAAGGAGACAAGGAAAGGGATCCCTTGGGTAATTTTCCAGCTGTAGAAACCACAGGGATGCTGAGAGGAGCATGGGGATGAGGTTTGATGAGGTCTTCACTAACCCAAACCCAGCAGACATCCTGTGCCTTGGGCGTGGGTGCCAATGCCAGTCTGATTTTTAGGGCAGAAAATGACATTTTTTCAGTTTTTCATTTTGCTGCCCAAAGCAGGAAGGAATCTGCGTCTCTACACCCAAAGCTGGCAGGAAACAAAGATGATTTTCCTCAGTGTCCAACTCTAAAAGCCCCAGAAAGGAGGGGGTAAGGTGAAACCTGTTCAACAGATGAAAAATCCCAAATACAACGGCTTTTTAAAACAAAAATGCCAAACACTTTGGTAATTTGGGAGTGCAACATCCTGATTTTCTCATGAGGAAGAGCCTGCTGGTGGCTGTAAACGTGACAATTTTAGGCAGGTTCAGGGATACCTGTGATTGCTCTGAACAGGCGTTTCTGGCAGAGCAGATTTTGGTGAGCTGCCCTTCCTGAGCTCCCACCATCCTTTGCCTGCTCCTGCCCTTCTGATTCTCTCTTCCCACTGAGGACGTGGTGTAAATCCTGGGGATTCTTCATCACTCAGCTGTAATTATTCCAGGGAAGAAGGCTGCTTGCTTTTCATGTTCTTGTCATTTGCCCAGAGTGTGAAAACATTGTTAATTTAGATGCCATGGCCGTGCCATCACCTCCAGTACCTGTTTAATAATAAATCCTTCCATGCCAAGGCCTGGAGCTTCTCCTGAGGCCGGAGCAGGAACCAATTCCCATTCCTTATCTCCTGAAGGGGCTGGGGACGGTGCCACCCACACATGGGACTTCCCACACCCTCCTCAGTAAGAACTGGAAGGTTTTGATCTGATTACTTCAAAAAAATGAGGCTTTAGGCCATCTAAATTGCCCTGGGAGAAATCAACACAGAATTCCTGGTTATTTAAAGCAGAATTCCAAAGCACTTTTCCATGCCCACGTTCTCCGTCCCGCTGGGGCTGCGCTTTCATTTGCGTCTCTTACGGTAGGTATTATAAGTTAATGAAATAGAAATTGATCTTTAAAGGAGCACTTTTCAAGGTTCAGTTGCTATCTAATTAATTTAATTTTAAATTACATCGGTAATAAAGACTTAATTGCCTTCTTATCAATACATTGTATTTTGTAAAGGACATGCGACGATTTGAACGCGCCATCGTTTTCTTATAGTAGAATAATTGGTATTTTAAGCATACAACTATCATAGTAAGTGTAAAATATTTATTTGTGCACTTAATTTCAAGTGGTATCAAAACCTCAATGAACATGCAAATGTTCCAGCAGCTGCTGTTTAACTCCTCCCCTGCCTCTCCAGGAAAAACAAGGACTCCTCCACATCAGGGAGAACGGCTGGAATATCAGTGCGGGGCGATGTAAAGAATATTTGTGTGGCTGCACCAATTTTTGATTGATGGGGTCGCGGTTTTTTAGGGCATGGGAGGCAGTTTAGCAAATCTGACAGCTTAGGGTGGGGAACCGCAACTTCTGCCTCATTCCTGGTGAGGACTTTGAAGCCTCTTACCTTCATGTGAGTCTTATTTTTGTCTCTGAGATGTTTTTATAACCATTATAAACAGAATCGCAGTAAAACACGGACGTGTTTTCTCTGACTGAAGATTCAGTAACCTGCCTAAGCAGATAAATCAACGTCAAGCTTTACCCCTCTCCTTTCCTTAGCACAAGAGCTGGATTTTGGAGTGTGTAAACTGCCAGGAAGAATAATTAAATACACCACAACTACCTTTGATTTAAAAATGGCAAGGGGAGAAATTAAATCTCGCAGAAGCCACAACACATCCACAGAACTGTGTGGCAACTTGTCAACTAAATTAATTTCGAGCTGTTCGCTTCAACCATAAAAATAATCTAAGCTGTGATGTATTTCTTTCATATATGTGTGCGTGTGTATATCTCCATGTTATACAGCACCATTTAAAAATAGCAGCTTCTACCTGTGAAGTAGCAAGATCAGATATTTCTGAACTGCTTTCAGACCTGTCATCACACCGTCACTATTTAGTTTTAATAGATGTTGAGTTTAAAATGCACCACAGATATATACTTTTAATAATGCACAGTAAATGGGATTTGGGCCACTCTCATTTTTGTCATCTGCTTCCAGCCTCGTGGTATAATCTGCTTTTTATTCTTGTTATTATTCTGGTATTTTATTCTTGTTATTCTGGTATTTAGTAGCTCATCTAAGATTAAATTAATTAATATCTCATGGCTCTGTGCCTTTCCCACTCCATAACGTGCTGGCCCTGCAGGCTCTGCTGGCTCTGTGGGTGGCAGGTTCAGTGCCAGAATTCTGCCATCAGCAGGATTGATCCCGGCATCTTTGCGTTCCAGGTAGGAATTGGCTATGGCACCGCTTGGAGGGGTAGATATAAAAAAGGAAGAAATGAGTTTTGGAGTCTCCTCATTCATCTCTGAGAAATTAAAAGTGAAAAAGGTGAAGCATCTCACCTTTGAGGAGGAATGCAGGGCCCTGCTGGGAACATCAGCCCTGCTCCGGGGGTTTCTCCATGGCCTTATCCCGCCAGAGCAGAGCCTTTGGCAGTGCTGGTGGTCAAAGCATGAGGGGTCAGAGGGCAGGGACTGGTCACTGTGTGGGGCTCTCCCACGGAGAGCGGCCTCGGCTTCCACAGAACCTGCAGAGTTCGGGAGCAGCAATTCTGCACCACAAAGCTTTGCTGCAGAGCCCGGGTGAGGAGCTGCTGTGATCTTTCCTCACCTTTATTCCCGTATTCCCTGCACAGACAGTAACTTGGCTCTGTCTCTCTTCCCAGGAGGTTTGTTTCTCCTGCTCGTGTTTCTCTTTGTGATGTGGAAGGAGTTTGCAGCTGACTTCCAGAAGTACATCCTGCTGGAGAGGAGCGAGACATGCCTGGATGAGGTCCCCGTGCACGTCTACTACGGCTGGTCCTTCATGTTCGCCGCCGCCGGGGTGCCCCTGGCGTTGCTCTCCGGACTCCTCTTCTTCCTGGTGGGCAGAGACATTATGGATTCCCTGCAGTAAGAGAAACGTGGAGAAGGCTTTGAGAAAATTGGTGATGCTCCTTGTAAAGAAACACGCCCACGTTTTGAGGACTTGATCGTTTTTGTAGCTGTAATTGCCGGGATAGGTTACGCTCACCCTGGTGGGGAGGCAGGGGTGGAGCACTGAGCATCCCTGGAATCCCAGGATGGTTTGGGTTGAGGGAACCCTTAAAACTCCTCCTGTCCCACCCCTGCCATGGGCAGGGACACCTTCCACTGTCCCAGGCTGCTCCAAGCCCCGTCTGACCTGGCCTTGGACACTGCCAGGGATCCAGGGGCAGCCACAGCTTCTCTGGGCACCCATTCCAGGACCTCCCCACCCTCACAGGGAAGGATTCTTTCCAAATATCCCATCTGGCAGTGGGAAGCCATTCCCCCTTGTCCTGTCCCTCCACTCCTTCTCCCCAGTCCCTCTCCAGCTCTCCTGGAGGCACTGGAAGGGGCTCTGAGGTCTCCCTGGATCCTTCTCTTCCCCAGGTGAGCACCCCCAGCTCTCCCAGCCTGGATCCAGAGCAGAGGTGTCCAACCATTGCCATCCCAGCCGAACATCCAGCTCCAGCCTTTTTCCGCTTCGGAGACATTTCAGCTCGTATTTCAGTGGGGTTTGCGGCAGTTTGCTCTGCGGCCCAAGGGAGAGCAGCTCTGTCAGCAGAGCTGCACATCCATATTCAGCAGCGCTGGAGTTTTACAGCATTCCCAGCATCCCGGCTTCTTGTAAAAGGAAATCGAATCTGGCTGCGACGGTGCAAGCAATAATGTCTATTTCTAAAAAGCAATTAAGGATGATTTTTTTTTCTTAGCCGGCTCTAATTGACGTCAAAGGACAACCATTTTAATGGGATGTCGGGAAACACGAGAAACTTTTTTCTTCCTTAAAAGCCCCGATTCTGAAGATACAAATGTACCTGGACCTAACCTAACTTTCAATAAGGGAATAAACCAATTTCTGCGGCATGAAACACAATGTGAATTAATTAGTGTTTCTTTACAGCAAGGCTTTATTCTGCATTTAATGTTTTCCCTGGATGCAGTTTTGCGGGGATTCCCAACCCAAAAACTGAAAGATGATCCTGGTTGAGGAAAAAGGAGGGGGGACAATAGTGTGATATTGTGATACCACCTTGGGTTGTGCCTGTGCCCCATCTGTTCCTCAAGTGGCAAATCCTCACTATAAATTTGTTTTGAATAATTTTTGTCATTACTTTGAATTTAATATTTTTTCTGAACACAGTTTTGGGAAGTTTCTCAGCCCAAAATCTGAATGATGGTGGGAGCTGGGGGAACGGGAGTGGGGACAATAGCGTTGGTATTTTTTTGGCTTTGTTTTGGTTGACCCTGTGAGGCAGCTCAGCTGTGACCTTGTGTTCTACAGACACCTCACAAGAGTCAGATCCAAAAAGACAAATTATATAACATTTAAATATATTTAAATTTTTGCAGTCACTCAGGTGATTAGTGACGTGGCAGTGACCCTACGAGGAGCAATCACCTCCTAATTCTCCACCAAACTATCCAGGTACCGGAGGTGAAATAATTAATCCTGAGTACGCAGAGGTTTGTAAAGACACTTGAGAAACGACAAAGATTTGATCTTGTCGTGTTTATTCGGGCTGGAGCGCGGTGCTTTGAAGTAGTTTGTTGGGTCCTTGCTTGCTGAGCTCGTTTGCATAAATTTTAAATCAAACTTCTCCAAACGCGGCGTTCCCGCGGATGTCAGAGTTGGTGCTCAGCTCACATCTCCCGAGCTTTATGTCGCACTATTGACTCAGTGCAGTTAATTAATAATGGAATGTAAATCTCTGCTAGGAAGCGCTGGAGATTGTTGGCAGTGTAAAAATGTTTGTTAATGCTCTTCCTAAAATATTATTCAAGTCTGGCGTTTTCTTTACTTTCGGAGCAAGTTCTAATTATTCTTTTACAAGATTCGTGGCGTACACAGAGTGAGAAATTGTAATTCCCCCATGTAAAGATTAGTTCTTTCATATGAATAACAGGCTTGGGCTACAGTTCTTAAGCAATATCCACACTGTTTTCGCTTAATAGAAATTTTGTTTGAATAGAATTGGGATGTGCAGGTGAAAATCATGGTTTTTTCCCAGTGAATGGATATTTTGTGACATTCCCACAATACACAGAGAATTTAGTGTTTTATTTGGCCATTCTAAACTGGTTTTTTTTTTTTTTCCTGATTCTCCTTGGGTTATGCCTGTTCCCCACCAGTTCTTCAAGGGATAATTTCTCACTATAAATTCCCTTTGAATAATTTTTGTCATTTAATTATCTATTCAATGTGGAGATGAACACTTATGGTCACAAAGAATAAAAGTATATAATCCAGGAGCAGGAGAGGTCAAGATTTACAGTCACTTGCCTTTCACTGATCCCATAAAACAATCCAAGCGTGCAGAAATGATGATCCCGTAAGAGACACCGGGGCAGAAGAATGAGAATGCAGCAAGAAATCCATCAGACTTATTGATATCTGTGAAGCTGAGGATCCCTGAAGTTGTGAATACAGAAGTGAGTTTTATATTATAGAATGAAATATTTATTAACTTTCTCCATCTGTTCTTTAAAAAATTTAGTTTAATGTCATCAAGGCATTTATGGAATACATTTCGCTTAATCACGCATTCATGCCTTAGGGAGCAGAGCATCCCTGGAGAGCTGCTCTTTCTGGATCAGCTCTAGAACAAGCAAGAGTTTAAAATTCCATCATTCTTTGGAAAGAAACCTCATGGCTTTGAATCATTCTTGAACTGAGGGTGTTTTATTTTAAATATCTTTGGTATTGAGCACACTCCAGTTGTTGTCCGGTATTGAGTTTTTGGGTAACTTCATCAAATCCCTGGATCTCGCACAGGTTTGGAAAGTCTCTCAGTGTTAGGTAGATATTTAATAGCCACAACAATGAGAAAGAATCAGATTGTGGAGTTGCATAACTAAAGCAATTCACTCCTCCATTAAAATCCCGTGTTTATTCCAGCACAAGGCCAAACACATCATTTTGGGGGATTAAAGAGTCCAGCTCCTTTGCTCTCAAGTTTCTCGTGGTAAGTATAACTCGAGCAGACAAAATTTGCTGTGAGAGTCATCACTTCTGCAGGAGAAATTTCAAAAAAAGGAACTCATGGGCTCGGTGGTGGATTGGAAATTGCAGAAACCGCGGTCGCTTTCATCTGTTGAATGTGAAGTTTGATGAAAGGATATTATAGAGTAGTGACAAGGACCTAATTCTGATCCAAGTTTTGTCATTATAAATCATGAGTAATTCCGAAGGCTGCAGCAGACCCTTATCACTGCTAAACATCTGTAAGTCAGATCAGAACCGGGACTAATAAATACATTCAAAATGCATAATTAAAACAGTGATTTCACATCACTCTGATGAATTTTAGTCAAGGATTTCTTCAAGGATGCTTTTCTCACATTAGCATTTGATGTTAGTAAGCAATGAATAATTCCATTTTTTCTTTCCAACATCTGGGACACTTCCTGCTTTATTTGCTACTTACTGAGCACTCTGCAGGAAATATTAATGAATCCTGGGTGTTGAAACACGGGCCCTGTGGATCGTGCTCAGGAGGAAGCCTCACGTAGGAGAGGAGAGGTGTCTTGAGATTGAGAGCTTGATTTTGGTGAGAGATATTGGGAGATTTGCCAAACCTGAGGAAGATGCAGGGATTTTGGGAGGTTACCCCAAAATCCCTGCAGCACCTTCCTCCACGCCGCAGAGCTCTTCCCTCACTCCTCAGAGACAACAATGAATAATAAAAGTCTTTCGCCTTGGTCAGATCAGCTTTTTCCAGGGATTCTAGAATCCAACACTCAAGGATGCCCCAAGGCTGGGAAGGGGCTGGTGCTTGGGTCCACCTCACCCGAGGAGAGGTGGCCCAGGGGACCAGCACGCCCTGGGAGTGTCACTGCCCTGCCCAGCTGCTTTCTCAGTCTCCAGAGGGCTGGAAGTTTTTGTCTTTCTTGGGAAATGATTGAATTCTGTGTTTGGAGAGCTCTGCCGGCCCTTCAGAGCAACCTGCAGAAGAAATCTGAGCTGAGCACCCGGAGAGCTCCAAAGGAAGAATTAAACGTCCGTCTCCATTAGTGTGAAGTGACTTTGGCAGTTCAGCATCCGACCAGGGGAGTGAAAACACCCTCTGCCACAGAAAACAGGTAAATTGGAACTTACCCAACCTCATTCCATCCAGCTGTAGAACAGCCCCGCTGGGATTTATTACAAACTTCTCCACTTCTTCTTTTTTTGTCCAGAAAAATCCATCTTATCTATCCAGGTCAAGTTTTGACCTTGGTGAGACACATTCCTGCTGCCTTGGTGGCTCCTGTAGCAAAATGGGAATGTGCAGAGCCAGGACTGCTCTCCAAAGGTCCCTGCATGATCCAGGCATTGCTGGGGACCCCTTGTCCCTGCAGTACCTTCAGAAATCCATCTTATCCAGCCAGATCACATTTTAACCTTGGTGAGCCACATTCCTGCTGCCTTGGTGGCTCCAGAAGCAAAATGGGAATGTGCAGAACCAGGATTCCACCAGAGCTGCTTCCCAAAGGTCCCTGCATGATTCAGGCATTGCTGGGGACCCCTTGTCCCCACAGTGCTCCCAAAAAACCCATCTTATGTGTCCAGGCCACATTTTAACCTTGCTGAGCCACATTCCTGCTGCCTTGGTGGCTCCTGTAGCAAAATGGGAATGTGCAGAACCAGGACTGCTCTCCAAAGGGCCCTGCATGATCCATGCATTGCTGGGGACCCCTTATCCCTGCAGTGCCCCCAAAAATCCATCTTACCTGTCCTGGTCAGGTTTTGACCTTGGTGAGCCACATTCCTGCTGCCTTGTAACAGAATGTGAATGTGCAGAGCCAGGACCCCACCGGAGCTGCTTCCCAAAGGTCCCTGCATGATTCAGGCATTGCTGGGGACCCCTTGTCCCCACAGTGCTCCCAAAAAACCCATCTTATGTGTCCAGGCCACATTTTAACCTTGCTGAGCCACATTCCTGCTGCCTTGGTGGCTCCTGTAGCAAAATGTGAACATGCAGAACCAGGACTGCTCCCCAAAGGTCCCTGCATGATCCAGGCTTTGCCGGGGACCCCTTGTCCCCGCAGTGCCCCCAAAACACGCTAGAACAGGGAAGTGCTGGGGTGTTGCGTCCCTGTGGACGATGCCCACGGCCCTGTCCTGCACCAGCCCCACCCTGCTGGCTCAGGACCTTCTGGAGTGCCCCTTGTCGCTCTCCCAGTGCCCGGGAAGGGCTGGGGGGCGAGGGCACAGATGTGGCACAGCAAACGAAGGCCCAAACCCAGTGAAGGTAACGGGAACGGGGCGCGGGCTCCACGCGCGGTGCGGTTTTCAGGATTACCCCGCGTCAGGGAGAGCCCCTTTTACAAGAGTGCACAGCGCCTCAATCCCACAATCAATAAGCTGTACATGCTGCAGCACAAAGAGCCCTTATCTGCAATACCACTTTGAATTTAGTGAATTTATTTAATCCCCAATGCCTGCAGAGCATCAGTCCTGTCTTCTGGGTTAATTTATTTATTCCAGTGATGTATTTTTAGTCTTTCAAGTCCTTGACATTTGAGAAGCAGATTTTTCCCCCCCTTGTTTCCTAAAAAACATCTGAATTGGAAAAAAAAATTATTTACAGAAATGTATTATTTTCCTAATTCATTCCCCACTTTTCCTTTTGGGAGCCAAGAGAAATACTATATCAATACTAATAACCATAAACGGAATGGATTGGGAAAGGCTCCTTTTCCCCCTGCTTGGCAGAGCCTGTTTCTAAATCAATGCTGGACATTCACTGATCTTCTTTCTTCCTTCTCATCTCTTTTTTTCCCCCCTACAAGTATTCTTTTCTCATCTTTAAATTAAAAAAAATAAAAATAACCTATTTTTGAGATATAGCCAAGACTCTGTGCTGAATTTAGTTTGGGAATTGTCAGGAGAGCAGGTGATGCTCTAATCTCTGGAATTTCTTATTTCCAGGCGGATCAGATGAACCCTTGGCTCAACCCAAAAGAACCAGTGAGTTAAAGAACGGGACTATGGTTAAATAGAAATAAAAAAAGAAAAAATGGTCTGGTAGGTACGAAACATTTGGTTATGGAAGAGCGGATTGAAGCTTTATAAACTTCAGGATCTGCAAAGAAGGGAAAAGTCTCATCTGGCCTTGGCTGAGTCAAGGATGGCTCCAGGAAAGCTGGAAAAATTAAAAATAAAGTAGCATGAAGGGAAATGATTTGAAAAACAGAGGGTTTATTCTATATTCTTTATTTTCCCCATCTATTACCCAGCATTTCCTTGTGTTTACTTTAAAAGAAGCAACAAACCCTGAGCAGCAAGAGCCTCTCCTAGAACAGGGACTCTGCAAAAATATATTAGAAGTCCTTAAAAATAACCCCGTAAAGTCACAGAACATAATTGTTCTTCCATTTCAGATGTTGTAAGAAATGTTTCTGTGTTTTCTTCTATTTAAAAACCCGTCCGCGGGAGAAGATGTTCAGCAAACCATCAGCGCTCAAATAACGTTGGCTGAACCGGCTGATTTCAGATTTTAATATTAATTAAACCTCATTGGTTACGAGCTGCAGTAATTGCAGTGCACGGCGAATAAATGCAGCTCGTTCTGAAACAGAGGCATCAACTTTCGGGCATCTCTGCTTCCCCAAGCAGAAGGGAAATGGAACAATTTAAACAAATCAGCCTCAAAATTGGCCCTGCCGGCCGTCGAGGTGGAGATTTTGCATCAGCCCCCCTGAAATGCAGGCCGAGGTGCTGCCTCTCAAATCACGAGCAATCATCTTTAAATGAGAAAAAATAAAAATCACCTATTTTTGAGCTAAAGCCAAGATTCTGTGCTGCATTTAGTTTGGGAATTGTCAGGAAGGCAGGTGATGCTCTTAACTCCTGGAATTTCATATTTCCAAGTGGATCAGATGAACCCTTGGCTCAACCCAAGAGAACCAGTGGGTTAAAGAGCAGGACTGCAGTTAAACAGAAATAACAAAGGAACAACTTGAGTCAAATTAGCTCCAAAATCACACCATTAATCAAATTTATGGCAGGGCTCTTGCTTCACATCCCCAAAATAAGCTCAGGGGTGGTACCAGCTGCCCTGCAGGGCTGGGCATCCTCAGCCCCTTTGCTCCTGGTGTTCCCAGGCTTTTTTTTGGTGGAATTATTTCCTCTAAAGGGAATCCTGGTGCTGGGAGAGGGAATGAATCCTATAGGCACTAAAAAAAAAAGATGTTTTGGTCTCTCTGTAAGCCGGATCATTTCATCTGCATCTTCAGGATGGCGCTGATGAAGGCTGGAAGAGCTTTAAGAGCATTTCCTAGGGTGGTTTTTCCTTCAGTTTTGCTCTCCAGGTCAGGATCCCGTCCCTGTTTTCCCGCCTGCCTCGTGACACCCCCGTTATCCGAACCCAAACACAGGCGCACGCACTCTGCACATTAAATATCTGTAAAATAGCCGGTGTTCTCTGAGGAGAGGCTCTTCCTGTGCCACAAACACTTCAAAGGCTTCAAAGCAGAGGTGCCTGCAGCGAGGGCTGAAGCTGAGAGCACAAGTGCCCGTTTCAGCTGACACCAGAGGTTTCAGGCTCTCAGGGCATAAAGCAATTCTCACTCGGTTTAAATTAATTTAATTGGAAAAAAAAAAATTGAAGGAGAAATAACCGGAGACATTTTTGAAGGTGGGGTGTTTTTTTTTGTGTGCATGTGATTTTTTTTTTTTTTAAGTGGAAAATGCTGTTTTGAGATTAAACCTGCCTTTAAGTAGATATTTTTAAATGAAAATATCTTCAGTGTTTAAGAAGGCACTGCAGAGACCTTCTCTTTGCAGCCATTTTAGAGGGCTGTTTTTGCTTCCTCTTGCTTTGCTGCTGCTCAAAGGATGTTCCAGCTCCAGGCTTTCGTTCTGCTGCCCCTTCTCTCAGTTAATGCATTGGTTCTGCAAGCAGAAAAAGAGACATTTTGAGTGTTCCAGAAGCCAAAAGGCTGCCTGCTGGATGCAGGGATTTGCTGTACATCCCAGGCAGGAGATGCAAATCCAGTTTTATCCCGGGAATGCAGCACCCTGTGTCCAGCACCTCCTGCGCTCCTGCCCAGGGAAGGGTGACACAGAGAGAGGACATTCTGCTTTTATCTTTTTACAATTCTTTTTTTCAAGTGAAAGTGCTGAAAGAGTGGAAATACCTTGGTTTTGATAGCCATGGCATGGGAATCTTCTTACATTTTAAAATTTATTTATTTAGCTGCTCGCTCGGAGGCAGCCCCTACACTCTCAATACCTCAGCAAGGAACACACCAGGTTTGGGAGCATTTTCTGGTCCCTGCTGGTGTTTTCAGGTCGGTGGATGCTCAGGGGAAGAATGTGAGTGGGGTTTGGATAAAGATCTCTGTAGGATACAGGGCTGCCCGAGGAGCTCAGGCAGGGCAGAGGATTCCCTGGACTACCCAAAAGTGGCTCGTAAAAGATGGAGATGATCTATGCCATCTTAATAATTTAAAGTAAAAATGCATTAAATATATATATTTAATATAAATAAATGTGTATATTTATATAGAGATTGAATGTGTTGATTTAAATAAAAATATAATCATTAATGCTGTAAGGAGAATAATTAAAAGGCTGTGGGAACGAGCGTGAGTGCAAGTGCCACCCTGACCCAGTCCAGGGCTGCATTCCATGATTTCCATCACAGGAAACAGGGACCCCAGCCCAGCTTTCCTGCTTCCCTCCAGCTGCCCAGCAGCCCCATTCCCTGGTTTTCCATGTGCCCTCCTTTAGGGCCCAGCCCAGGTGAGGGAAAATCACGGCAGCATCACGGCCGCATTGATTGGATTGATGGGGAGCGCTGGGCTCTGCCCAGAACCCCAGCTCCACTCCCAGGCACAGCTCATCAGAGCAAGAGAGAACAGCAGAAGGGATGGAAAGATTTCTTCCCTAGGACTCCGAATGCCTTTGGAAAAGAGGAAATTACCATGATGTGTTGTCTCTCTGCAGCCCCGGGTTTGCCGGCGGGCGCCCAGCGCACCCTCTGAGGGTCCCTCTGGATCAACTCAGCTGTGAGGAGGCTGCTGGAGCTCCAGCAGGAGCAGCCAGGCTGCCACGGGCTTGGGATTTTATCCACCAAATTTTATTATTTTTATCCCGCTCTGCTGTGGAAAATCACAGCTGGGTCTCCAGCCAAGGCAGTGACTGAAATTAGCAGCAAAGACATAAAACCTCATGGTTTAGGGGATTTTGTTCTTTGCTTTAACAAAACTTGAGCGTTTCCCGGTGTGCGATGATGACATTATCCATTACAAATGGATATCCAGGATAAATGGACCCATAAAATTAGGGGAAAGCAGGGCTGCTGCAGCAAGCCTTGATAACACCCCAAATAATTCCCCCTCCTGCAGCAGCTCCTGAGCCCAGAGCCACCGACCTCCCCAAAGGCTCCCTGTTCCCACCCTGCTAATGAGCGAGGCACAGATGGGTTTGGTCTCCTAAACTCAAATCAGAATAAAGAATCTCCTTTTGCTGCCTCCTCGCTGAGGTGTCCTGAGGTGTATCCCGAGTTTGTGCCAAAAATAAATAATTTCCTTGCAGCTGCCTGATGCTGCTGCATCTTGGCTTGGCTTGAGGAGGGCACGGCCTCAGCTCGACCTCGTGCAGTCGCTGTTTCAGGGCGAGGAACCACATGAGGAATTTTCAGAGAATACGGAATTCCATCCGGTCATGGAATCACTTAGGTTGGGAAAACCCTGCAAGGTCATTGTGACCAACCATCCCCCAGCACTGCCAAGGCCACCGCTGCCCTGTGTCCCCAAAAGCCACATCCACGTGGGGTTTGAACCCTTCCAGCACTTCCCCAGGCAGTTCCAAAGCTTCTCCCTACGTCTTTTAGCCACAACCAAAGCAGAGCTGAGGGTGGCCAAGGGTAATTTGGCCATCGCCTCTCCATGGGCATGGAAGGGACAGGAAGCTGCCCTTGGGATGGAGAGTTTGGGAGCTGCCCTTAGGACGGAGAATTTGGGAGCTGCCCTTGGAACCGGGAGTTTTGGGAGCTGCCCTTGGGACGGGGAGTTTTGGGAGCTGCCCTTGGAACCGGGAGTTTTGGGAGCTGCCCTTGAGACGGAGAATTTGGGAGCTGCCCTTGGGACGGGGAGTTTTGGGAGCTGCCCTTGGGATGGAGAAACAGATCCTGTGCCTTTCTTTACCTGAATGTGCTTCTGCCCTAAATGAAATGCAGAAGTAAAACTCAGGGCGAAAGCTGAATCACTCTCGCTTAATTTAGCGGTGAAATCACAGGCGAGGCACTACAGTACCTGCTGAAGGGTGCAGTGATTTCTAATTATGGATTATGCAGCTAATCAGTACCAATCAACATTTTATGATCTTGACTTAATATTTAATATAATGTTAATTATAATTGCTTTTGCCACAAACTGTGTCAAATCCTAGGCGTGATTTCCCCTCCCGGCGTTCCTGGCGGCGCTGGGTGGGCTCTGGGATGGGGGGCTGAGCATCCCTTCCCAAAATCCCACCCAGCAGCCCAGAGCCACCTCCCTGCTCGCCTTCCTGCTCCCTCTGCCTTGAGTTGTGATGCTAATTAAGTGCTGGTGAGTCTCAGCGTTATTAGAATGGAGTTTTTATCTCACACGAGTACCTTCCAGCTACAAACAGGGGAAGTTCATTTAATTAAAAATAATTTTAGTGTAAGTTAATGTGAACACAGTTCAATTACTCTGAAATATGTTTAATTTTTCCCCCCTTTTCTTCTTTCAAAGTCTACCAAGAAGCTGCAGAAAAAAACCCCAAAAACTCAAACTCACATCAGATAATCCAGAGGGTGCATTCAGGCCATTTCTGTGTATTCAGACAGTGGCCAAAATGTCACTGCAAGCAGGAGCAGGAATGTGTAACAATGGCAAAGTCACATTCACAGCAGCGCTCCTGTGATTGTTTATTGAGCATCCTCGGGGTTTCTGTCCTCAAGTGCCTTTGTGCCTTTTCAAAGAGCTTCTGCCAGCGCTCACCTGATGTCTGTGCACGACAACTCCAAAGCCCTCAGCTCTGCTGTGCACAGACCACCCGGGACCATCTTCACAGGCCTGGTGCTTTTTGATCTAATTTAAACCTCATTCAAAAAAAAAGGAACGCTAAAAAAAGTAAAACCAAAGGAAATCTGGAAAGTTTGGGGACATAATTACCACTCAGTGGAGCAATTTTTTAATATCCTAAATGCTCTGTGTGAATATCAGCAGGAGGCTGCTGGCCCACACACCTCATTTAATTCACCTGCATAGTCCTAAAATCTGTTTCCTGCTCGGTTTGGGATCTGCTCCCCCACCTCATCTTGTCCTGGGGTCTCCCGTGGGCATGGGCTGGGGTTTCCTTTTGCAATTAATAATTTATCAACTTCTCTTTAAACCCAGGCATGTTTGATGCCTGTTTTGGTTTTTCCAGCATCCAGTGGAGCCACAGCCCCATGTCAGCACCTGGAGATGTTGGTTTGCCCCTCCAGCATCACCAGGAGCTGCACAGAGAAAGGGAGGAGTCCTGGGAATTAACGGGAATGGGGACAAAAGGGGACATGAGCACAGGAGCTGTTTTGGAGCTGCAGCCCCCAGAAATCAGCAGCTGGGATGTTTCATCCAAACCCCCCCAAGCCAGCACCTCCTGGTGGGGTTCAGCACTGACCAAGCAGCTCTTGGAAGTTTTTGTTGAATCTTTATGGCATAAAAACCCCTGAAAGAGAAAATCTATCTTAAAAAAAATAAAATCAAATAAGGAAAACAAGTAAGCCCAGGCTGGTTCCTGCAGGAACAGACGCTCCTCGGGCACCAGCTGCAGCCCCACGGCTCTGGTGGGTGAAATCCTTCCCCTCCACCCACCCCAAAGCCTTTCACACAGCTTTGACCTCCCTGATTTGGGAAAACAAAGCTCCAGATAGGAGAGAAGGTCCTTACAGTTAATAGCAAAGCCCATTGACTTTCAAATGCAATCTTGTTGGGGTTTTTTTTTATACAAATCTCTCGTGTTGCATCTTGTTTCCTTTCTCTCAGCACCCATTAACTTCAGGGAACATTTCCATAAAGGAAATGAATTCCACCCCCACAAACACATGGAAACTCTTCCCATCTGAAAGGGAACTTCACTCAGGTGCTGATGTGAAGTGATTGTCCCACCAGAACACCTCTGTTTCCACTACAGCAGGTGAAGTCCTACAGCCAGTAAAGTTCCTATAACCTCTCATTACATGTGTAGATACATGGGAGCTCCTATTCCCAGAAAAAGTTAATTAACACTGTAATTCCTGTGAATGAGGCAGGAATTTCTCCCATGCACAGCCCTTTACTCTTCACTTAAATAAGAATTAACTTCCTAGAAAGACTCAGAAGCCCAACCCAACCTCCCCTTTGGCAAAGGGATATTTATCAAACCCCAATCCTTCTGCCCGTGCAGCAGAGACTCAAAATATCCCTGTAAAACCCTGTTCAAGGCCTGGAGCGCAGCCTGGTGAGCTGCTGGGACTGGTCAGGGCATGGCAGGTTTGTAATGCCGGGGGGAATAATTCCTGAGCCTGAGTGGACAATTTAGGGAGAGGGGATCTTTCTTCTCTTAAAGAATATAACCTAAGGGTACCCAAATGTGGCCTTCCCCACTCCCTGAGGAGGGTGGGACTGGGTGACCTTCAAAGGGTCCCCTCCAACTGTTCCACCATCCTACATTCCCAGAGGGAATTTTTAAAGGCCAATGGAGTGGTTGTCCCACCCCTCACCTTTCCAAGCCCAGCAAGAGAAGCCCTGGGCAGGGAGAGCTGGAGGAAGGGGCTTCATCTGAGCATCTCCAAGGGGTTCATCTGTGTGCTGGATTGAGGCAATTAGCAGAGAGGGCTAACGAACCTCTGATACAAACAGCTGAGCGTCCCTTCTGCCAACAGCTGCGGTGAGGAAGGTGGGCTCCGGGACCACCACCCCGTGGGAGCTGTTTCAGTGGGAAGGATCCCACTTTTTATTGATTTCTGCAGCGTGAGAAACGAAGGGGAAGGTTACAACAAACTCCTCAGGAATATCTCCACACACAGCCCCCCGTGCACGTATTTAATAGAAAACAGAGGCATTGGAGGAGACCACCAAGCTCTGGTCTTGGTTTTTGCCACCTTCCCTGCGAGCTGGTGGTGAGGGAATGTGCAGTGCCTGTGATAAAGGCGGCGGTGGGGTAGAACCATCAGTGCTACCTAAAAGCAAATGAAACTGGCATAAATAATTGTGCTGTAGAAAGCCTTTCTGTTGCACCTTGCCTATCACTGACAATTTACATATCTTAGGAAAACCTTTGTCAGCTTCTGTCATTTCTGCACTATTATGTGCCTTTCTGGATAATTACCAGTTAATGTGAAAAAGCAGATGGAAAAAACCTTGAAATTTCTGATAGAGAATCCTCAAACCTCTCCCCTTATCTGTGCACAGCAGCTTCCTGATTTCAAAAGAAGTTTGAAAACCTTTGTTAAAAATGTCCCTGATTCCCAGTTTGAATGAACCAAATGACATTCAGCTAAAATTATTCAGCTTTTTCCACAATTAAATTCCATTATCGTGAACTGCCAAAGTAAAATGGAAGGTCTCTTAACTAATGTGTCGGTTGTTTGCTTGTATTTTTCGTGGTGTGTATTGTATAAAGCTGTGTGAAGTAGAAGGAGGATAAACAATAACTGTAATTTTGCATCAATGAGTGGGGCATTTTTAGACCCTTTATTATGGGAACACACCAGGGTTGGTGGGTTTTCACTCTTCTTTATTTTCCCCCTTCTTTTTCCTTTTTTTTTTTCTTCTTCCTGTTATGTTATTTATTCCTTTTCCTGAAAAACCCACTGAGACTGATTGGATATTTCACCAAACTTAAGTAGCAGCGTCAGGTTGGTTTTTAGCACCAGCAATGATTTCTTTATGCAGTCCCTGCGTACCGTGAGAGCTCAGCACTGAGCAAGCACACACTTCTGTCCCTCTAATGAAGAGGCAGTGTAGCAGCACACAGGGGAAATAATTTCATTAAAAAAAAAAATAACATTTCCACAAGCAGGGGAATTGTCCTCATGTCGTCTCAGTTGGTTTTTTCCTTGTTCTTCTGCAAGACTTAAAATTAAGCTGCCCATGAGGAAGGCAGCACGGTTAATCACAGAATCCTACAGTGGGGTGGGTTGGAAGGGACTAAAATATCATCTCATTCCAGACCCTTTCCATTAGGCCAGGTTGCTCCAGGCCTGGTTTGCTCCTGTGCAGGATGGGATAAAACAAAAATACCCTCTAAAGCCAAGGAGCAGCTGAACCCGCTGTGCTGCCCAGCTCTGAACTCCGCAGGGAAGTTATTTCTGGGAGCTCCCAGTCAAAAAAAGAGAGAGAAACTTTCTGAACACTGATGGCAGGGATTTATGGGGGAATTTTCTGTACAAAATGCTCATAACAGGTTTAATTTTACTCTGTAAAGCCAAGCCTCATTCAAGGTCTGTAGGTAACATCCCCCTGCGGAGGTGCTTTATGATCACAGAATCATCATTCAAGTTGGAAAAGACCCTTAAAATCCTCGACTCTACTCAGCAGTGTTTTTCTAAGCACTGAAGGCTTCAGGCCCTTTGGGTAAATGCACCTTTGCTGAGCCATCCCTGCCCTGGAGCTCAGACCCAGCTGGATGAGGAGGATGAGGAAGAGGTTTGGGAGTGGACAGAGGAGAGCGAGGAGGAGTCAGCCTGGCACTGAGGGGCACTGGCAGGGGCAGAGAAGGGGACAGAGGAGAGCGAGGAGGAGTCAGCCTGGCACTGAGGGGCACTGGCAGGGTCACAGAAGGGAACAGAGGAGAGCGAGGAGGAGTCAGCCTGGCACTGAGGGGCACTGGCAGGGTCACAGAAGGGAACAGAGGAGAGTGAGGAGGAGTCAGCCTGGCACTGAGGGGCACTGGCAGGGTCAGAGCAGGGGACAGTGAGGAGCTGTAAGGACAGCCCTGTTCCTATGGGGTTCCTCCTCTCCAGGAGCACCAGGAGCAGCTCCCTGCAGCACGGGCAGGTTTGCAGTCGCATCAATCCCCCTGCTGAGGGGTCACTCCTTTGTTTGAATGGATGGAAAAACACCCAAATGGCTTCATGTAAACCCCATTCCCCTTCAGCCGCTTAAACAAAACCAACAAAAGCTCCGTCCATACTGGGTCATCTGGACAAGAGCTGTTCTGAAAACAGCGAGATGCCAGCGGATACCTCGCGGTTCCTCACTGGAGTCCGAGATTTGCTCAGCTGGAGCTGTGAGTGTGTAAGTTACAAAAAAAAGAATTCCTTTAGATACAGAGCGAATGAAAGCAAGGTCGTGCTGGTGAGGATCGCTGTGATGGGAGCTGGAGGATCTCGGTATCGGGGTGTTGTATCAGAGCTCCGCGCACCGAGGCCGCTCCGCTCCGAGGTTGCCCCGCTGGTTTGCGTTGATGGCGCTTCTCTTCCTCGCTGGCATTTAACATCCACATCCCCAGAGAATGACATTTCACAGCCTGATTAAAATCATTGTCTTTCATGGCAGAGAAAGTTTGTTCTTCAAAGTAAAGGAGATAAAAAAAAAATGCTGTTGCAAACAGTGCTGAAAACCAGATGAATAAAAACAACCAAAAAAGGGTTTAATTCCATTATTTTCAATTAGCTCTTTAATTTGATTTAAGTCATTTGCACTTGTTGCTTGTTTTACATCTCTTATTGTCCAGCATTTTATTTCACACATCTAACAGTATTAAATCAAACTGTTTTCTAGTCTTTGCCTTCTTTTGAAGCCTCTTGAAAGTCTAAGGCAGAATTAAAAAAACAGATATTAAAAACGAACTTTCATCTCTCTGCAGGTTATTTGTAATCAGACCTTTCTCATCAAGGGCTCGTTTCATATGTGTTTGGGATCTGGGAATTATTAAAACTGCCAATCCATCTTGTGAAAAATATTGCCCAGGCTTCGGTGTTTTGAAACTTCAGCATCTTGTGTGAATTCATCAGCAGCAGTGGAGACTTGGCTGTAGATACTCACACATAGTAATGGCTCAGTAAATCTACACAGGATCCTACTTCATGTTGCAAATTCCTGTTTATTCCCCCTTGGTTCGGAATGGCTGGTGGCTTTAAGAATAAATTATAAAATAATTTAAATTATATATTGTAAAATATGTTATTAAATTAAATATAAATATATAAAAATAATACGGTATAAAATAATTTAAATTATAAAATAATTTCTTATTAAAGGGACAGTGTTGCTTCCCCATTGCCAATTAACAAATCTCAATGTGGAGAAGCCCATCACAGTCCCACCTTCGCATCTCAACTGGAAAGTCACCAGCAAGTTCTGCCCAGGAAGAGCTTGGTAAATATCCAGGTCAGCACCTCAGCAGCTTCTTAAAAAAATAAGAAGTTAGGTCTGATGCCAGTTACCACTTAGACATTTTGTTTTCTTCAGCTCCTCTTTTGCCCTGAATTTTTGCCGTCTTTCCCCACGTATCCTACTCACTTTTCTTTTTTTATCTCGTGTCTACATGAAAATACACATTTTGTAGGTTGTAGAAAGGAAGTTCCTTCTAAAGATGTGAATGTAGGAGAGTTAAGCTAAGCTGAGAATTTCCTGAAAGGAAGTTCATAAAATTCAGTTATAAAAGTCTCTTTTCCAGAAACCCCTTCTTACCTTTTCTCTCCACTCCATCACACCAAGAGAGAGCCTCAGCAGCCGGATCAGGGCACATGTTGGTTGTCCTACATCCCATTCCAAGGCATTTCCACTACTATCAGGATTGATTTTGAAAGCATCAAATAATGCAGATGGAGAGCACTGATGGAAGAGCCGCACCTGCAGGAGCCGTTCCAGCTTCTATGCCATCAGATTTTACCAAAATGCCCACAAAAATATTTAAATACTTCAAGTTTTCACCACGCTGACACATCCATAGTGGAAGGTAGAGCGAGGGAAACTGGTTATGAGCTGCCCCTGGGCAAGCACAGCAGTTTGCTGGATGGAAAATGTCAGTTCCTCTTCCTTGGCGGATCAACGTTGGGGTTCATGTCTTGCGAATAAGGAAGTTTCCAGTGGGGCGTTAAAATTTTCCAGGTTTAGAAGTTGCATCATTGAGTCAATTCTCTGTCACAAGATGGAGGCCCTGCCCCTCGCGCTGCCCTGCTCGAAGGCGGGGCTGGGGAAGGTCAGGCCTGAAGTCTCTCTTTGATGGAAACATCCCAAATCCAGAGGTTAAGCTCCCCGGGAGCAGGCAGAGGAGGTGCTCTTCTCCTCGTGTGGGTCCCACACGGTGGGTGGACATCCCTGAACAAAGGAGGAACCTTTCAAAGCAGAGCCATCTTTATCTCAAAGGCAGCATTCGCTCTTTGATCTCCCGATGAATCAGGCCGGCTTTGTGCTCCTCAGCTCCTCCTTAAACAGCCCCTCTCTCCGAGTAGGAAAAGCCTGAATGGGTGTAAGGCTGGGGGGTTTTAAGGATCGCTTTTCCCTTCCGAGAGCAAAATTGGGTGTTTCACATGGTAGGGAGAAACCCTCACAGGCCCACCTCCAGACCTTGTTCTCCCAGATCCTGCAGCTGAATTTTTTCAGGTGTTTTTTCCATGATGGGAGGAACTGGTTGCACCCATCGGAGGATGGGGACACTTCCTGTGCTCCCACAGTGGTTTTGCCAAAGTTAATTCCGCCACAAGCAACACGTTGGTGTCACCTTCTTCCAAGACATCCCCGATCCTTCTCTTTCATTGCTACTCCACCCATAAAAGGGCCCCGATTAAAAGTGTGGCCCGTTGTTTGATGAACCAGGAATCACACATCCTGTAATTTTCCTTCCTTCATCCTCTCTCCCCGAGTTTCTCAGTCATATTCAGTAAAGTCTCTTTTATTGAACATCTGTTTGGTGCATAGCGAGCTTATCCAAACTCGGCAGGAAAGCACCTTTACTCCAAAATAAATTAAAACAATGTATGTGCCTCTGGCCAATAGATCATTGGATGGGAGTCATGAATGTACATTTGTGGATATTTGATGGGAAGTTTATCATTTAAACGATGAAAATACAGTACTTCAACATATGGATCATTCCGAGCGACTCTCTTTCCTTTCCAGTTGAAGAATCCTTGTGCATTTAGAGGAATTAGACAAAATTAAGAATTTAAACTGGTCTGCTTGTAAAAGCTATTACCAAAGAGTGGAACTGCAAAAGCAAAGGCAGGGGAGGAGTCTGATTTGAGATATACGTGGATTAAAGTGGTTTAGTTTTAGGTGGTGCAAAGAGCAAAACATAATAAACGAACAAAGAGGGAATTAAAAAGTGAATTAAAGACTTAAAATAGAAATTAAAGTACACAGAACTCCTCTGCAAGGATGCTAGGGACCAAATAGAGCTGGGAACTCAACATTTTGTGTCTTCTCTGGCGTTTTATCCTGATGGTGTTTTATCCTGATCCTTTATCCTGCCCCTACATGGCAGTAGACCTTTCCCACAGCTCTGAAATTATTTTTTCCCCTTTTCATACAACTTCACGATAATTTCCATAATGAGAAATGTTTTCTGCTCCGGAGAGTTGTGCTAACAGGTGAGTCCTTCCCCTGCTCTCAAATCCATATCCTAATTCCTGAGCCAATTGAGCAGCAGAAAACCCTTAACGCAATTATCAGGAAGTAAACTCAAGAATGTTGAATGCCAAAAGGAGCTTGGAGTAATCAAGGGATTCAAGATGATGCTGCAGTTTGATTTCCAGTTATTGAGACACCTTAAGGATCTGCCACTCCACATCTGACCAGTTCGTGTCACCATCTGCATCATAACTTTGACGCACCAAACTCACACTGCAAAATGAGTTTTAAAGCAGACATAACTAAAATTCCCCTGAGACTAAAATATATTATCTGGCCTGAGTTTTCTGCTGTCCACTCTGTACAGACATGGAATCCAGACTGATCGAAGCTGTTCATTAAAACATATTTTCTTTTCAGAATTAGTTTGCCGACACTTCTTACAAAAAACTTTGAGATTCCTGAACTACATTTGGCAGCTACTTTTAAACCAGAAATTATCACCTTGTGTTCAATCAGTGAACTTAGTCCATTAAGGAAGGAAGACCATTTGTAGTAAAGTATAAATACATACTTATCTATGTAAGTGTAAGTTCAACTGCTGCCGTGGAAAGAGAGGTCACAATGGGCACAGAAAATCACACAGGAAGGGAGCTGCTCATGATAAAAATCTATATCAGAAACAAGTGGAGAATAATTTATTGCATTTCTCTCCTTAAGGTGCAATAATGTCTCAAAGACAGTATGAAAAGTAAAATTTTTGCTCTTTTAGTCACCTACCTCAGCCTGGTTTCCCTCTCCGGTGGTTTTCCAGCCCAGCAGGACAGGATCGCCATGCCTGTGGGAAGATGAGCTGGGAAGGCCCAGCGCTTCCATCCCAGTCTTAGGTGGAGATTTCAATGATTTTCATTTTTTTTTTCAGTAAAACAAAAGTTTTACTGCCAAATCAGTACCATCTCAGGCCACATTTCATTAATATTTCACTGTTTCGCCCTGGAACCGTGGAAATCTGCCTCGCTGGCAGGGCTTTTCCTTGGGATTTGTTGTTGGAGGCCTGGAAAAGCCACTACCAGTCTTTTAAAGAAGAGCTTGTCTGATAGTCTGCAATCACTTGGCAGCACAATCTCACCTCCGAGGGGCAGCCACTTAACAATCTATTATGGCCTAATTAAGTTTGGCCATGTTTACACTGCTCGATGATGATGCTTCAAGATTAATTTACCTTTCCAGCCCTGCTGCCAGCACGTACTGCCACAGAACCCCATTAAAAATGGAAATAGCAGTGAAGTCTCCAATTATTTTATATCACCTTAAGTCTACCAGAATTCATCATTTTATGTGCTGTTACTTTAATTTATTGGTTTATCACCTATTGAGGCAGCAGCAGTTATCACAAGTCATTCTATATATGTTTTAAATATGGCGTTTCTCCTATGGAGAAACAACCTTCCAGAACACCTAATTTACAGTCTGTCAATTTAAGGAGGCCAAAGAAAGCCATTTAATTGCTTTTGACTAAAAAATCTTACTGAACCACAGCTAAAATTGGGTTCCTCTGGCTGTCATTGGAGTTCGGAATTAAACACGCCTGAGCTCTTCTGTGTGACCCTGATGAAATGAAAGTGCAATCAGGATGAAGGCAGAACCACGATTATACAGGTCGAGCTTTACACTTTGATTTTCTTGAAATATTGATTAGGGATCTGAATATGAATTAAAGATCTTGGCTCTGTTTCAACAGGAGACTGCAATTTCCAACGAGATCTTGAGCACATTCATTTTCTCCTCAGTTTGAGAGGTTCTGGGGTTTGCAAGTCGTGCTTTGGGTCACTTGTTCACCCAGGAGCTGTGGCCAGAAAAGGTGATGGTCACATCCTGCACCAGGAGTGCTGTCCCAGAGGAACACAAAAAGCACAAAAAGTTCACCTTGATGCAATGACACTGCAGGGAAGATACTGTTTGTGTTTGAGTTCTCTGAATAGTGAAAGAAACTTCTCATGGCAGAGGCTGTCCCTTCCTGCCATGGGGTCTGGAGCTCTTTTTGTTTCCAGTCTGGGACATCTCATCAAGGTCTGGCAGGGCTTAGCTTGGAAGCCCTGGAACCAGGGAAGGATGGAGGCTGAGGAGCTTTTTCACCCTCCCAACAGGTGCAGGATTTCCCCCTTAAATCCAGTTGCCTAAAGTTGCCTGAGACACCTTCAAAATTCCTTGAGATAGAGGCACTGCCAAGTCCAGCACCACGGTGCTGTCACCTGAGTGATAGTGATGAACATTCCCAGGAGTCGTGGTCACCACAGCTGTGCCAAACCTGCAGAGGGATGAATCAAGGACAAAAAATCCTTAGGAAAAAAGAGCATAATTAGCTCATAAATTTTATTTCTTGGTGGTTATTCCCTTCCATTCTCATCCCCCACGTGACAGCACTTGTGCTTCCTCTTCCTGTAGTTTCCTACCCATCATTCATGGGTCACTTTAGTTATTTTTACTGCATTGCCCCCCCTTTCTTAGCCCGGCGATGCCCGCAGGAGATTTCCGAGCAGGTCAGGTTATTTAACAAGCAAACCCCCTAACAAACAGCCTGTGTTTCCACACATCCTTGCTGCTTTATGGGGTCATGAGCAGCAGTACATGGCCAATAAACCTCCTGACTGTTTGTCACAGGTTTTATGAGACGGTGCTTGGCCGGCTCAGATGCACCTTCCCAGGGCCAGTGGCTCTGGAGAGCCACTGGCATCATTTAGTCCAAAACCCAGCACCTCACCACAGCCTGGAAACCATGGGAGGTGCCTTTTTTTACCCAATCCTTGCTTTTTCCCCCCAGCAAAGCAAAATCTTGGCTTCCCATTGAGTGTGGGAAGGCACCCAGAGCTTGGGGGCCACAGGATGGAAACCTGCTCAATCTCCAGCTCCCATAGTGATGTCTTAAGATTCCGCTTTTATATTTTCCAGTTCCTGCCCTGCTTTACTGTGGAACTCTCACACTCCCCACAGGCTGGGAGCTCCTGTTCTCCCATCCTGCTCAGACACAACAAATCCTCTCCAGGCTGCACTCAAGGACACCTCGTTGTCCCAGGCCCCCAAAGATGGAAACGGAGCCTCTAAAAGGGGGGACAGACTCGGGGTCAATTCCATCGTCACCTGAAATTGTCATTGGAGGATTAACTCTGATATGTAAATTGACCAAAACTTATAAAAGTGTAAAAAACTTGTGACCAGGGGTCCATCTTGGGTGTGGCCTCTCTCGGAGAGGCTCTGACTGCCCAAGGTGTCCCTATTGAAGGCCCTGCAATAAATCCCCATTTTATTCTCTTCATCTTGTCTGGCCTCTGCTCTAGGGAGCCTCTACTCAGGCATCCCAGTGATGTGCACAGACAGGGTTCGGACGGATGGACACGGCCGTGGCTGCAGCACGTCCTCACGTGAGGGTCCCAACATGGCCTGAGCGTGTTCACGGCTGGGGGAATTTGGTGGGCTCCCTCCTGCAAGGACTGGGCTCGTGGTGGCTGCACAGCGATTGTAACTGGGACCTGTCACTGCACAACGAGTGGGGCAGTGGAGGAAATGTGAAATACCAGCCGTGCTGTGCACAGTGGGAAATAAATCCAAGGTGAAACAGTAAATCTCCAAGGAGTTACAGAAATCCAGATAGGTACCCTGGTGGAGGCGCATTTATTGTGGAGCGCTGCAAGGTTTTTCTCTTATCTCTAATTTTATAGATCTGTGCTGCTGCAGTGGTCCTTGGATAGGGCACATATTTGAAAATACTATAAATTTCACCTCCTGTTTATTTCAGATTCATTGGCACTCTCTGTCTTTACTATCTCCTGGTATTTTATGCCTCAGTACTTGGAGAAAAAATGCTTTGTTTGCACTAGATGTAATATGAAAACTCTCTCTGACATTTAAACTTTAGTATCAGTTTGCCTACAGTGTTAATATCACTGAAACTGCTTATATGGATTAAATTGCCTACAGTATATAATGCCAAAATATGAACACAGCACATTTACTGATTCGAGCCCTTGAAAGAATTATTACCATTAAAATATTTAAGGTCACCTTTACAAACGCAATAAATCAGGAGGATGTCAAACAGAGAGCGTTTAAAGCTCCCGGTCTGGACAAGCCCAGTGGGAAAATGACGGTTGATTCATTGTCGTGTGCAGAGGGGAATTTGGGGTTTGTCACATCCTTTTGGGGGACAACCACACTTTTTTGGGGTACAGCCTGGGGGCTCACAGCCCTCTGGGTGCGGAGGACCAAGGGGACACCCCTGTTCTCACCCAAATTCTGCCGCTGGTGCGCCAACTCCCAGCCCGGTTCCGCCAGCTCCGAAGGTCCCGCAGGAGGAGAGAGCAGCAAAACCTCATTTCTGTCATTAAAGCCAGACACAGCAGCTCGTGTGCCCTCGGGAAGCAGAACTGATGAGTAAGAAGATGCCATTTTCATGCAGTCACTTTTCTGCACAGAACAGCCTATTCATGCTACGGGTCCGGTTCTGCAAAAACCCTTATTGAGGTCAACACAATTTACTGATAATTGAAGTCAGAGGAAAGTTTTGCTTCAGTGGGAGCTGGCAAATCAAGCCTATCAGACAATTCTTTAAAAAAAAAAAAAAAAATCATCCTTCATTATGCTTTCATCTTAAATATTAGGATTCAGCAAATTTCCCCGAGAACAACCACTGTGTAAAACTTTAATCTTTTGAGAATGGATTGGGACTGTAATTGCAAAACCCAACATGCTCCTCCTGCACCGCATTCCCTCTCTCCCAATGTCAGCATTTACCAGCACGTTATAAATGGGGGAGAAATTTGCATGTGGTTATTACTGCTACTTTTATTTGTTTCCAGGTGACTGTTTTTAATGTGAGCACAAACCCCTTATCTACAGTGGCCCATCACAATTTACAGCATGAGGAGACAGACTAATGCTCATCACCATTGCCTGAGGCAAACGAGTGTGCTTAAAGATACAACTTTCTTTTTCAATTCCACACAGGCAATTAAATGCAATGATTGATCAGTGCCTCATCTATAAAAATACTTTGCCAAGATGAATTGGTGGGAGGTGTTTAAGAGCTTTCTAAACCAGTGGTCAACTCTTATTTAACCAGGGATGTTGTTTTAGGACTCATATGTAGTCACAGGAGTACATAGGGACTTTTGAGAGGGGCCTTGTAGCTTAAGTTAAATGGATTCAACCCATTGTTGCCAGTAAAATAATCCTAAAATTTGTATTTTTGGGTGGGGAGGGAGAATAGACAACTCACCTTTACTGCACTGTGGATTTCTTTCCAACCTTAGAGACTGTTCCCTGTATCTGAGGGATGGAACCAGTGACCAGTGGCCACTTCCCAGTGCTCCTGTGCCCCTTTTCTCCTGCAAACCTTCACTCCCATGGCTCTCCTGGACACACCATCACCTCCTGCTTTCCTGGAGAGAAAAAAGCTTTCTGCTCTGCTTGTGCAAACTCTGGGGAAACCGGGGGCTCAGCTCCTCGAGCTCTCTGCCACCTCCCAGACTGGTTCAGGTCCCAATCACAGCACCAGGGCACAGAGCAGATGGGGAAAAGTCCAGGAGGATGGATAAAATCCCACTGAAGTGGGATGGCTTTCCCAAAGGGTCTTTCCGAGGAAAATGAGGCTTTTGTGCTGGTGATTAGAAGACTCTTGATTTCATAGTTATAAAATGCTCTTAAATGAAGATAACCTGGTGTTTTCCTCGCAAACTTGGGGCTTTTTAAAAGCACATAATTTGTTTTTTACGTCTTCAAAGAGGCTGATTTGGGGAGCCCTGAGCCCCTCCTGTTCCCACTCCCTGTTCCCAGAAACTCCACCTGCCCCCAGGGCAACCAAGCAACAACACTTGTGCCTTTCTTTCCAGTTTTCTCATAGAGAGAGCCTGAATTTCCTAAAAAAACCACAACTAACCCTAAAGAAACGCTGCTGTCACGGGCCAAGAGCAAGCGGCTCCCGAGCCTGAGCAGATGCTTTGCCGCAGGAAGGGAAACGGAGCCTGACCCTGGCCTTTGGACTGCTCCATCCGTGAGATTTAACAGTTGGATAACACATTTGATAATTGAGCGTGTTAATATTTTGCAAGAGAGACTGACAAGCAGATTGTTGTCAAATCAAGGCTCCGTCAGGCTGCGGATATTGAAGTTGGCAGAGCCCAATAATTTACGGCTTTCTCCTTCAGCTTCTCATAATTTACTTCCCAGCCACTGAAGGGAAACCTGCAGCCAAGGAAAATTGATGGACTCATCACGCAGACATGACACTCCTGAAACCTCAAATTGCTATTTTATACACATGGTGCAAGGAGGAATGATCAATGGGAGCTTGGAAACCCCTCGTTTACAGGAATCCTGGTGAAGCTGCTCCGAACCTTTCTGCTCTCCCACCTTCCTGGGACTTGCTGGTAAATTCCAAATAATTTTTATTTATTATTCTCTCTACCCAGTGACCTAGTAATAGTAAACTACTGACTCTAAGCTATTACATTATATTGCTATGGGGTCTTAGGCCCAAGTGGGTGATATTTTGCTAAAGAAAAGATCCAAAGTCACTCCAACTCAGCCCAAGTCCCGTTGGCTGTGTGATGTCACCAAATGGAGCAACCCAGCTGCTCATTTTCAGGTTCAGGTTTATATTTGTTACTAAAATCTTGCCTTGGCAAAGTTTTCGGGAGTTTCTCACTGCACGTCACGACGCCTGAATGGTCTCCATCAGCCAGATATACATGGCAGTAATTTCCTTTCCAGTGCCATAACACACACCTGCAATCATGGGAACACGATGCTTCAAAATTCCTTCCTGACAAAAGAGAAAATCAAGAATTGTTTGTATAAATAAAAACCCCGGAGGTTTCCAGATATAAAATGGGATTACTGGGACATAACCACAGTTACTGAAAACAGGACAGGGCAGGGGCTGATGTTCCCCAACTGAGTAAAGTCAGTTTTTAAAGGCATTTTGTGCACACTGTTTTGAGAATCTGTGTGCCCAAATTCATCATTGTTGTCTGCAGATTTATCTGATCAGAAACCTTCCTCAGGCTCCAGAGTGAAGCTTGGTTCCCTTCACTGGGAAGGAACTGACGCTGCTGCAGAGGCAGCCGAGCTCTTCCCAAAGCCTCCCTCAGCTGCCTGGGGAGAGGCTCCGGCAGCACCGCCACGGGGAACTCGCTGAAATTCTAGAAACGCATCCAGAACCTGCAGAAAAATACCACTGAATGGATTTTCCTAGGAAAAGAATTCCAGATAGCGGAAGAAAAATTTGCTTCAGCAGGGAAATGAAGAGAAGGGAATAAAGGCCTGGCTTTGCTGGCCCAGAGAAGGGGTTTGCACACCCACAACTGGGCACGGGTGTGAATAAACCTGTGGGTTCAGGGGGCTGCAGCACAGTTCAGTAACCTCAGGTGAGGTTCCTGGCTGAACTGAGCTTTAACGTGTATTTCAGCTTATGTTGCTTGGGGTTTGTGTCACGGTATTTGTATTTATGCTCTTCAGAAATGGGGTCTTTTACAAGTTTGCCATATTTAGCTGTGCTGTTCGCTCATTGGATCTGTGGTAAAATCATCACTCTTTCCTTGGGCCTTTTCATCCCTGGTAAGGTACTGTGGGATAAAAAGCACTGCTCATGCCACAGAGGAGAAGAAAGATTCTTATTGTCCAAACACATGAGGCAGCAGAAAAAAATAAAGCAAAAGCCACTTTTCTGGAAATGCAGAATCACTCCCAGTCTGACCTCACAACCTTGTACCCGCTGTATGTTGTTAAAACAGAAGGGGGAGTTTGGAAATAACAAAAACAGACTTGGAAATAACAGGTATTTAACCCCTGTTTCACCAAGAGATTTTCATTTTACTGCATTGGTCCACACCAACAGCCAAACTGAATCTGGCCAACTCAAACTTATAACAATGCACATTTAGAACATATTTTTAACAATCATAGAATCCCACACTGTCCTGAATTGTAGGGGATCATCAATCCCATCTGCTGGCTCTGCACAACCCCCCAAATCACACCATGTTAATAAACACCCCCCTGTATTTTTGCAGTATTTCAAATGGAATAAAGTATACTTCTTCTTTTTTCTAATTTTTCAGAGATCAGCTGAGGTGAACCTGCTTGAAAAACATGGTAAGCTTCAAATCAAATACCACAGTTCTAAGAAATCCATTAACCATTCACGTCTAAACCTCAGCCTTCCACGCTTCACCCTATAATGCACATTGTTGTCAATTTTTGTCTTATTTACCCCCTGCTAATAGCTGGGCTCAATTCCAAGAAACTTAAGACAATCGTGGAGAGATGCAGATCTAACATTCTTCAAGCTGACAGCCCATAGTTCTGAGCATTTAATTCCCGAGACGGAAGAATCTCCAAATCCTGCTTTTGTAACTCACCCGGGAAAACACATCAGAGCCAAACTGCGTCTGTGCAGCCTGAGCGAAAATGTTATTGTTTGATCCAAGTTGTATCTTTCCTGGCAGATTTGTAGGGATTGATCCTGGCTGACTGGGGTACTTTAATCGGAAGCTGAGCACTAAATTCCTGATGAATTAACATCGTGTTGGAACCATCGGCATCTGTCCTCAGCGCAGCTTAGGCAAAGGTTCATCTCTTTACCCTTGTTAAAGTTTAAGCAGCTCTGCCAAATTCCACCAGACTTGGCATGTGTGACGTGGCTAATGACTCCTCTAAACTCGGAGTCCAAAGCTTCCAGTGGGAAATGCTCCATCTTTATGCGTTTGCCCCCGAGCAGCGGCGCGGGGAGAAATAAATAAATAAAAAATGGTATTCCATCTGCTCAGGTTGGAAATTTAAGCAGCTAAACACAACTCTGAAAGTTGTGCAGTGTTTCTGCGTGGATTTGGTAAGGGGTTTATGCTTAAAGCAGGAAACATGAGGGGTCAAGGACCTCCCTCCTCCCTCTGAGGAGATGACAGCAGTGAACAACCCCAAATGTTTATTCACATCTTCGGTGCTGTGGTGAAAAACACATCCTGGGGCTCAGCTTCGGCCAGTGGGGACCAGGTGGGTTTGTCTGAACCTCACATGGTCCTTCTGCTCATCTTGCTTCTCTCCCGCTCTTTCTGGTCCTGGCTCCCTTTTGAGCCACACATTCAGGTTCATTGCGATTTAAATGAAATTGTTCATCTTTCTTCCCCAGCCTGGTTGGACCTGTGAGTACCTAAACACCGTGGCAAACCCCACCACACTCTCTGTGAAAAACCCAGCACGCTATTTGTGTTTTCACTCTGCAGCCTGTTTTTAAGCAATACTCACTTTATACCCACTTGCAAACCTCTCTGTGTTTACGCCTCCAGGCTATGCTGAAGTCCCAGATTTTTTTCCCCCCTCTGTGATATGACTGAAATGTGCCCTTCCCTGTTCATCCACCAGCAAACCATCAGCATTTTGTGTCTCCACAGGAGCCCTCTGGACCCTGAGATGCCACCCAGGCCTATCTACTGCCTCAGCCAGAGCAGGTTGAGGAACTGGCCCAGTCAAGCTCTGAACTTTCCTGCCTCACCCAGTGCAGCGTTGAGATGTCAATAGTTTCAAAAACCCTATTTTCTCCATTCATCCAAATAACCGTGCACGTGTAGGAAGAGTGACTGGATTCTTCTTTAAGCCCATCTGCAAAACTCTCCTTCCTTGGCACGGCCACAGGATGATTTGATGTGGGTCAAACTGATGATGTGCAAGCAATTAATATTTTGCTTGGTATTTCCTTGTACAACGCTAATTACATCCCAGTCCTTCATCCTGGATTGGAGTTTTCTGTCATGCAGCACTAACACGGATCCACTCCAGGCCACAGCTAAAGCGTCCACAGGTGGTCATACAGAAAAATAATTAATCACCCCATTCTGCAAGTGAGTCATTAACTGCTGACACAGGTTTTCCTCCAAATCCTGGGATTCTGGGACGCTCCCTATCAGCAGCTGGAGCCTTTGATTGGCGTTTCCTTATTTCAGTATCCTGAGCTGTATTAATTTTGTGTGCTCTGCTCCTGGTACAATTTGGTATCCAGAGAGATTGGACAGGGCTTTTTTTCGATGTTTATGCAGGTCCACCCTTGTCTGGAACATCCGTGCCGTGCTGTTCTCATGTTTAACACAGAGGTTCAGTGTCTCCTGGAGGAGCCTCAAACTCCAGCTTCCATTCCTGTCCTACTCCAAAAATAAACTATTTGGAAAATTTACCCAAATTAGGGAAAGATTCTCTAATGAAAATTCAGGAACCTTCCAAATGCTTTGCTTTGACTGGAAACAAACCTTTTGTTTTGCCTTGTAATGAAATCAAACCTTTGGTCCGGGGGAGAAGAAAATCAGGATAAATCCTTTCTAGAGCAGAATATGCCCCACCGTGTTTATCCATGAGAAACTTGCCCTTTGCAGGAGACCTTGTCTTCAGCAGCTCCCGACTCCTGCTGACTGCACAGCTTGGAAAAGGGTGTACAAAAAATTAATATATTGTTGAAAAGCCGCCAGCTGGATGCCTTGCCCACCTCTGGGAATCCCTTCCTTTGATGAAAAATAAATATTTACAGTTAAATAAAACCTTGAATGATTTTTGGAATAGTTCTTTCGAACAGCAGTGCTACTGTAAGGAGTGAAAGGACTCAAAAAACCCCAGTTGGTTCATTTTTTAACTTCAAAGTTCGATGGATATGCTCTAAATCCAAGATAAAGCACATTCAGGCCAAAAGGTTTGAAAGGTGATCTCTGATCTTAGCACGGTTCTCCATCATCAGTTCATCAAAACACTTGGCAAGGTGCTCAGTGTCTGTGGGTCTGTTCCTTTCCAGGTAACTTCACGGAGCCGATCCAGTTCCCTGGGAAATCAGGAGGGAATTGGGCACCGCCTTTCCTGCAGATTTGGAGAGAGAAAGGGCTGAAAGTTCCAACCGGTGGAAATCAGCGCTGTTCTGTTAAAGTCAGCATTTGGAGCCTGTTCACGGCTATTTGGGATTCATCAAATAAACTCTTCATTTCCTTGAGAAATTCCAGGGCTTCAGAACTAAAAGAAAATAAACCTGATTTCTGCTGAAAACCAGCACTTGGCAAAATAATTTCTCAAATCCAGTATTGCAAGGTGCAAAGATACTGAAACACCATCAATTATGCCTTGATTTACATTATACCATGGAAAATACCAGCCATCCAATTGGTATTAATATCTCAATTGAACAAAATACGCTGTTGAAAGAGTGGTTAAATTTGCCCTTCAGCTCTAGGTATGTTGGCACAAAAATCAAGGAGATTGACTTCTCTATCAACATCTCCTTTAAGGTCTTAAACCCCTCAATAAACCCGACAATAATGAATAATTTTTGGTGGCTTTCAGTAGCTCACGAGACAAAGGAGCCAATGCAGCGTGTCCCACGCTCACTGTGCTGAGTGAATGAGCAGGATGTCCCCTGGCATCGGTGACAAACAGTGCGAAAGACTTTCTGCCACCACAGTGAGATCACTCAAAGGATCAGGTGCCCGATAAGAACTGCCACTTCTACTATTTTCCCCCAAATCAGCTGTATCAGGGTTATATTTTCATGGATTTTGCTGATCACAGAACACTCAATGTGGTTGTGCACCTGCTCCCATCAAAAAACCTTTGGTCCTACCAGGTCTTGACTAAAATTCAGACAGTTTTTCTCACTCAGGACATAATTGGTAAAATTGGAAATATTTCTTTCTGTAATAGCCAGGCTTCTCCTCCTTACCTCAGGGTAGTGTGTTCTCCTAGCAGAATCATCATTAAATGAGGCTTGGAGATGAGGAAAAGGTCACATTTCAGTTCCTGGAGATTTGGAGGACTCAGCCATTTCTTACTCTGGGGTTAAGTGGTGGAGATTTCATGCAGGTGGTTCCTGAACAGCATTTTTTGATCTCTGAAAGGTCTCACAGCTTGGTGGGTGTACGGATTGGGAATTAATTGCCAGTTTGAAGAATTTATAGAGCTCTTGCCCAAGGAGAGAACCAGGCTGTGAGTGATGCTGGGTGTTTATGGCTGTAGGGAACTCCAGCAGACCTGCATCCACCAGGAATGCTCTGACCAACGGGACGAGGCCCTGGTTTGGGCCTCACTCCACTCCCAACATCAGGGATTTTGTGTCTCTCTGTTGGACGCTGGAGGCCACCACCCCAAACACAATGTCCCTCATTCCAGTGACAGCACCCAGAGAGATGTTTTTACCATGGAATATCTCTTCATTTAACGACATTTGTTAAATACTTCCCATGGAATGTGAAGACAACACTGTCAGCACTCGATCTGAGATGAGGACAGCACAGCAACCTCGGAGCAGCTCTGATGTTTACTCATGTGCCCATGGCAGGGGACAGTGTGGGTGGGCACGGCTGTGTCCTCACCATCACACCCGTCACCCCTCGCTGTCACCCTCGGGCTGCACGAGGGACAGGGATCACTCACCCCCAACAGCACCTGGCAGCAGAATAACAAACATTGAGTGGATTCAGCTGGTATTTTTCAGCTAAAGGAGAGAGAGGAGAGAGCTGGCCCTGACTTGTTATGTCAGCGTGTCGTGACAGCCCTGTCTGTCCAGGCCAGAGCCCTGCAGGTGACAAACAGCTGCCCTGGTAAACACCAGCTGGGAATCTCGTCCCCAGCGCTCACAGTTTAGGTTGCTTTACATCCATCCTTCCGTGCTGGCAGCTTAAGCCCTCAGGGTTTTGCTGTAGTTTTTTCTCCTCAGTTTCAAGCAACCAGATTAAACACACGTAAATTAATTTAAAATTCCCATTCAGGTTATATGCATTGCATGTGCATACATGTACAATGTACAACATAAATGTGTGCGCACTGGAGACAAAAGCCACTTGCAAAATCAACGTGGAGTTCAATGGTCTCTTGCACACAAAAAAAGAAATTTCCTGAAACAACACATCTGAAATACCCTTACAGATGTTTCTCTGCATTACCAAAAAAAGCCCGTCCCCTGAGCTAAAATGAAAATTGATTTTGAAAAAAAAAAAGCTGAAGGATATGAGTGGATCATCATAATTGGATCAACATGCTCCAAAAGCTTCAGGCTACTTCAACTTCATTTCTTAGCTGACAGCTTTCTTTTGGAATTCTTCAAACCAAACACAAATGGTTTGATTGCAATATGTGAAACATTTGACCATCATATCCTTGACAGTCAATCCGCTGCAGGGGAGATTTGATAACTGTTGTCAAATTCATAACAGCCAGTCTAATCCAGGGAACCAACAGAAAAACACAGGAGCTGCTTCCACAAAACCAGAGACGATATTAATGTAGAACGACACCATTTACAGGGAAAATATCGAAAAAGGCTGTGTTGGGTCTTTTCCAAATAATGTTGCAGCCACATGAACTGATCTTACTGGTTCTTAACTGGTAAATACAAATTAGAGCTGTCGAAAATCCACTCGGTTTTCCGTTCAAGCGTCACGTGAGGAATGAAAGCAGCGAGATCAAGTCCCTCAAACGGAGCCTGCGCTAATTTATGGACAGCACCGTCTGGGGAGATTAGAGCTCAACTGTTCCTCCCCAAAAAAAGAGGCGTTGCAGGGTAGGTGTCGGGCCAGTTGGCAAATTTCCACATCTCCCAGCACGAAATGGTTGAAAAAGAAACGGGAAAACCACCATAAAAAAAAAAAAAAGTAATAGAATAAAATCTAATGGTGCCTTCCCTGTTTGTTCCTGTGCCAGGCAAAAGTGAAAACTGCAGCACTAATTGGCAGAAAAGAATTGAAGGATATCATGGCTAAACTAATTACTGGATGTCAATATTGTATTAAACAGCGAGTCAGAGGAGTTCTAATAAGTACACGCTTTCTAAAGTTGAAGCTGCAAGATCTTTATCAAAATTTTATGGAGGATTTAATTCACAGTCCTGGATTTTAGGAGAAAATATCCTCGATTCTCGCTGTAGCTATGCAGGGTTAGGGAGGATGACGAGTCAGGAGCTCGTCTTCAGCAAGTAAAGATTAATTTTAACAGCAAACCCCTTGTTCCTGACAGATCTCAGGCTCTCAGGCTCCATCAGAGCCAGTTTTAGGGAAGCGATAAATGTCAAACAAATCCCTCTCTGCAGGGAGGTTTCCAGCACTTGACTTTCCCAACACTGCCAAGTCATGGGATTGATCCCGTTCTCCAGGGCAGAGATTGAGCTCCAGGCCTCGCCCTTGCACTTTGCCCCTTTTCCCTTTTCCATACCCACAATAAACACATTTTCTCCAGGGTTTTCCTTTGCACAATTACCCCTCGGCAGTGGTTTGTGGTTTTTTGTCCCATTCTTTTATCTGTTCCTGTCTTGGAAAACTCAGGAAGTAAAAGGGATGAAGTTTAACGACTGTTCACAGTTCAGTGTCCTGCAAAATTAGAGGAACATCTGGAAGTTGTTTTTGCTTCAGGATGACTTTTAACTGACTAAATGATCTCATCTGCAGAGCTGGGCAGGCTGGTGGAGGATGGAGAGCAAGAGTTGCCCCCTCCTACCTGAAATGCCCACAAATCACATTCCGAGAGCTTTTCGAGCTCCTTAAATCCTCTGGATCCTTTTCTACCAGGGAGAGCCTTCATTAAACAGCTATGAAACTAAATTAAGAGAAAGCAATAACATCTGATTAGAGCCAAGAAAAAAAATCAATTGCTCAGCATGAGCAACTAAGTAATAGCAAAATATTCCAGACTCTTCCAAAAGAGGAGTTTTAGCATAAAAAAACTTCGCCCATGGGAAAAGAGATGTTATGTGAGCTGGAATTTGAACAACTGGGATTAATAAATCTGCATTCTTTAATTCCTTCTCCAGCTCCAACAGCCAAGAATTTTCATTCCTAGTAGGAAGGTGCCGTGGCGCAACGTTACCCAATTTGTTTCTCCTCATCCCATTTTTTGGGCTGTCACCTGTGAGGAAAGGACGTGTTTCCTGCTGGAATTGTGGAGGAGTTGGGCAGATCCAGCAGGACAAACCTGCAGAGGATCCGGCATCATGGCTGGATTCCTATGGATGGAAGTTTGGGATTGGCAAATGTCAATTTAATTAAATTGTGACATTCTTTGGGAATTTCAGCCAAGAATATCACCCAGGATGAAGGATGGTAAGGAAAAAGCGCTACAAAAATTGTTTTTGTTGGGAAGGCTGCCTATAGTTTATTTTAGAAAGTAGCATTTATATACTATTTATGTATATAAATATATGTATAAAAATATATATAAAATATTTATATTTTTTTCTTCAAATAGCATTTAAAAGCACAAAAATTGGGACTGGAATGTTAAGCATTTGGGGATGGGATTATGACACTACTATTTTTGATATGATAATACTGAGAAATAATTCTCTTTAGGGAGTAAAATATTTGTGGGAGGAGCCAATTTTTTTCTTATACCACGGAGCCAGGAGGAGATCCAAGTCCAGTATTTTCATAATCCATCTTCATCTGCTCTCCTGGATGTGTTTTCCCTCTTTTCCAATGATCCTGTTAACAAGAGACCCTTCCCTGTCTGTCGGATTCCCCCACTCTTCGCTCGAGTTACCATGGAACCAAACCAGCACTTGCAGCCTTGTCCGCACGTGCTGGAAATGGGTTTGATGGCCATTGCAGGAGACACGTTTTCAGGTGGAATAACTTGGGAATCCTGCCTGGATGCACAGAGACAGCAGAATTACCCTGCTGCACCAGTTATTCTTCCCAGATGGGCCTGGAAAGGAGGCCGGGGTGTTTCTGCCGAGGAAAGGAACTTTCGTCCTAAGCAAATGTGATGGCTGTGTGAAAAGCCCCGATTTGGGCCATGTGCAGCACACATGGTGCCACAGCTGGGAGCTGTTAGAGCTCGGCAGCGCGGTGTGCAGGGAGACTCCAGGGAGCAGCTGCGGCACGGCCGGGATTGCCCACGGAGCGGGGATCGGCCTCCTGATAAACACAGAGCACCAAAGGGTCCCTGCAGGAAACCTCAAACTCCAGGAGAGCAAATGCAAAGCAGAGATTGTTTTCCCCTGGAAAACTCCCTGAAGGAAAGGGCTGGGGCTGGGTGAGCTTGGCCTTTGGAGCAGCAGAAGTGGGTTCAGCATTGTGTGGGTTCAGCCTCGGCAGGCTTGGGCTGTCGATGGAGCGGCTCATTTGCATTTCAAAGCTGCCCTATATTCCGCTGATTGAGAGTAAATAATGCACCATAAATATGTATTCCCTGCTCCGAGGTAGCGGCACATCACAGCCAGAGAGATTTTCTCTGATGGCTTCAGCTGCTCCGGGTGGTTTTCCCCTGGTTTGTCAGGAGACGTCCCAGTGTCCAGCTGGCTGTGAGGGCACCTGCCTGGAGCAGCCGGATGGGTCAGGTGGCAGCAGGGACAGCTCCTGGGCATCACCAGCACCTTGCGCAGGAAGAACATGGAATTATTAAGGAAAAGACTTCCAAAGTCATCAAATCCAGCCTCCAGTGAATCCCCCCACGGCCACTCAATCACATCAGGAGCTTGTGCCTCCTGAAGTGTCCACTCGTGTTTGAGCACCTCCAGCGATGGGGACTCTATACTGGACAGCCCCTTCCAAGGCCTGACCATTCTTCCAGTGAAGAAATTTTTCCTGATACCCAATCTGAACCTCCCCTGGCCGTTTTTCCTTTCATCCTGTCCCTTGTTCCCTGGAGCAGAGCCTGACCCCTGCCTGGCTGCACCCAGGAGCTGTGGACAGTGAGAAAGTTCTCCCTGAGCTTCCTTTGCTCCAGAGCAAACCCTTCCAGCTGCCTCAGCTGCTCTGAATGGGATGAATGTTCCAGCCCCTTCCCCAGCTCCATTCCCTTCTCTGGACACGAGATTCCCAATTCCTCAAAGCCCAGCTCAGGACTGCTCTCTCAACAATGGCATAGATGGATGATTATTTATCCAGAACAATTTATCACTTGCATTCTGATGGAAATTAATGAATTTGATGATAAACTCTGCTATGAAATTAATTATGCTAAAACCCAGATATTAAATATAGACCTTGAGAATCCATGATTAAAAAGCTGCGAGATCTCTTTATTTTTGGGGCCTAACAAAGACACACAGTTATCTATATTTCTCCCAGCTTCAGTTAGTTCCCCTCCCACTCAAAATGTAAAATTGATTTGTTGCGTTGGGAAATAAACAACAAAAAATGATGCTTATCTTCGTTTGGTTATATGGCCATGATAAAAATTAATTGGTCACCAAAAATTAGTATTCAAAGCACGGCGCACTCAGTATGAAAAAGAAAAGACTCCTAAAGCATCCACCAAAAATGTAGATTTGGAAATCTCGTTCTAGAAATGCAGTTCAAGTTCTCACTGAGGTGATGGAAATCGATGGGAGCTCAGGAATCAAAAAGTTGTGCGGGGATTTAACAGAAGGAATTCAGGTATGAACAGAACAGAACATGTTTGGGGGTTTTTTTGCTTAACCTGTTTTTTCCCACCTCAGAAAGGGTTTTGGGTCATTAGGATGTTTCAGAACACGGCACCGACTCCTCCTCCCTTCTGTTCCCAATCCTCAGGAGAAATTTGGTCCCTGCAGCTCCCCCGCTCAGTGAATATATTTAAATATATAAATATATATATATATATATGAAATATCTAGAAGAAAAAGTCAGAAAACCCATCATGATAAAATGAGGGAAAAGAAGGCAAATAAAAGAATTCCTCTGAAATATTAATACAGAATATTATTATAACCGCACAGACATTTTTTTCCCCCCCAAACTAAACCAATATTTAAATCTTATATAAAACATCCACATTTTGGGATTTTATGAACTAAAAAACAGACATTATTTGAGGGGTAAAAAAAAAACCAAGACGGGAAATATCCAGAGACTGGTGCAGACTTTGACCAATCCTGCAGCCCTTGGGGAAGGTTATTACAATAGACATCAAAGATCTTTCCCTCCAATCACACTTAAAGTGTGTTCCAATGTGCTCTGTAAACACGCGGGGAACATCCTGGGTCCTTAAATAGCGAACAGACTTTTGAAGTCAGGAAAATTTCAGCTCTCCAGAGAAAGCCGTGGTGGCTCCAGAGGAGTTCGTGCCTCGCAGAAGGACTCAGGGACGTTCCATGTGGGACCACCACAAGAATAGCTCGGTTTTGGAAGAGGGAAGGGACTGACAAAAACCGTCTCAGCGGAAAACGCTGGACAATGGTGCGTTAGCCTGAAATGGGTTTTATAATCCAGCATCACTTGTTATGGAATGTGAGCAAAAACAAAGGCACGGAAAATAAGGACAGGATAATCCCAGCTGGGTCTCTCAAAAGGGCAAGAAAAAGAAACGGGGGAAAAAAAATAAATTCTGTGAAATGTTCAGGCACAGGAATAATTGCAATTAAAGCCAGAAAAGACATCAATCACACTGAATCTCTGAGCCCCTGCTCCACTGGGACAGACTGGTGTGGACTCAGCAGCCCCCATGGGAATTATCTCCCTCTCCATAGATGCTGTGGGGTTTTATTCCTAAAAGCCAGAGGAAGTTAGAAATAACAGATTTCAGGTGAAAACCCCCTGTAAGTCACGACCACCCCTCTGTATTTTCTCTCTCTTAAACGGATAAATTAATTATCCTTATGGCTACGGATCCCTCATCCACACTGCATCCACCTCGTCCATCCCACCACCGGGAGCGTTCCCACAGGGAGACTCCAGGGCTCCGTTTCAGGAGGGAAGGATTTTATCCACAAGGAATGGAGCACATAAAGGTGTTACAGCTGTGGAGAGCAGTGGGAGAGCTGCCTGTGTCAGCTGGGAAGGCTGGAGGAGCTGGAAGTTGCTCCCAAGTGGGAATAGTTGGCAGAGCTGATGCACCGGAGCAGATTTGCCTGCAGGAGCAGCCGTGACTGAGTTGGGGTGAATCAGAGGTGTGCCCATGGCTGTGAGCCCTGCGAGGTGACTGTGGCCAATAATCATCCCCTGCCACCAGCCCAGGGTCCTCAGGCTGAATTTCAGTCCTTTGCCATGAATTCAGTGCTGGACTTTAAATGGACTTTAAAAATTTTAAAAATAAAATAATAGTATCCAAATCCAGCATTGTCGCCTTCCAACAGCAGCTCAGCAACCCCGGTTATATTTATTAACCTTTTCCAATTACTGACTTTGCAAGGTTGTGGCAACATAGCTGAGGTTGTAATTACTCTTTTAGGGTATTAAGGAAAGATTATCCAAAATTTGGTCTCATTCTTAAATATGTCCATTAAAAATTAGTATAACAGATCATTACTTAGTATGTATTACTGATACAAAGCAAACAAGTTAATCCTTCCAACTTGAACCTGACTTTCATCCATGTATACATTCCAAAATAACTATTTTTTCATTTAAATCTCGTCATTTAAACCTTTAAATTCGCTTGCTGATCCACAAACCACACAGCAAAGGATTGCTGAGAGTTGCAATGAGGGACAGCAGATTCTCGATCCAAGAACACTGCAAAAAACCATACATATATAGATACACACACACAAAAATAGGAAAATTGAAGGAAAAATAACAGAGGAAAGAAGAAAAACTCTGGATTGGAATAAAGCCACCAGTGCTGGGACCCATCAGCATTCACTGCCTCTGCCTGGTTCCATTCCTCAGTGTCCCTGCTCTCCTCCTGCCACACCGTTGGGAATGAAAATTTTGACTGAGAGATACTTTTTAAATGCTGAGAAGGGTCCTGGTGAGAATGGAATTCAGAAATCCATAAATGTGGAGAATAAAGAGGTTTTTATATATTTTTCTTTCCTCCACCACTTTCCTCTCCGTACAGGAGATTTAATTGGGTGAGAAGATCCATCCTGATTGCAAAGATATGAACACACACAATATATAATATGTGATAGTTTTACAGACGTGATCCTTTGGCACTTGTTTTACTAAGAATTTCCAAATCCATTTCAGCCCAAATTAAGAATTCCCTAATCCAGATTAGCGCTGAAAAGCAAACGTAACCTCGAGCTGCAATTTGAGAGGGAATTCGCCAAAGCAAAGGCCCCACTGCACCGAGGGAGCACAGCAAAGGGCTTCCCTGGAAAGGAGAAAGGATTAGGCCCACTGCAAAGTATTGCTATAGCAACCAAATAATTCATGGGAATATGGATAACAAAGCCGGAGCCCCGGAGATGGGAGGGAGAGGCTTTAATCACATCCCGCTCCCCTACACGGAACGCAATGAGCGCCCGTTGGGTTTGGGGTTTGGTTTGGAGCTCCTGTTATCGACACCAGTGGCAGCGCTCAGCCTCGGAGGGAACGTCCTGGCTGAAGGGAGAGGAGCAGCCGCAGCCTCCCCGCTCTGATGGGAGCCGCGGCAGGGCCAAGCTCGCGTGGACACCTCACAACCAGCCCCGCTCATTCCCCGTGCAGGATGTGAGCGTGGGGTGCCCAGCCCTCCATCCCATCCCGCTGAACCCCTCCCATGCCGGCAGGCAGCTCTTTCCCGTGTTTTGCTAACTGGAAGTTCCAGCAGGGCTCTGCAGTCCCAGCTGAACGGCTCTTCCCGCTCCGCAACCGCGCAGGAAAAGCTTCCTGCACCTTCCTCTGCAAGGTGGCCTTAAAAGTTAGCAGAATTTATTATCATCACCATTTATCCTTTCAGGCTGTAAAAAGCTGCCAGAGAAACCCCCCCAAAAGGCTTAATGCATTACCAAAGCACTAATTTTATTCTTCATTATTCCCCCAAACCTCTATCGGAGCCGGCGCTCCTGCTCTGCGGAGAGCTCCTGGTTAATGTATTTCTGTGTGTAGATCCTTGACAGAGACCATTTTTCTTGCCTCTCAGGTGGCTCGTAGAGTGAGATTTATGTCCATTATGCATAAATTCCTTGCAATATTGCTCCAGCATAATCAGCAGAAAATCTGAGCCAGCACCCACAGCAGCCACAAAACACCGCCAGAGACAGCTGAACTCGGGCCACCCTCCTCAGGCCCCAGGGAGACTCTGTTCCCATGGAAATCAGAGACTGATTTTGTCCCTGGTGGCTCTAAGGGACCACAAGGGTCCCCTTGCCATGCTGAGAGCCAGCGCTGTCCCTGTGTGGCCTGAAGGCAAACGTCACCACCAGGTGGGCCAGCCCAGCTGAGACACTAAACCAGGTTTAGATACCAAACCTCCCATTAGCTCTGACCCTGAATTTCTGTAACTCAGCATAAGAATTTAAAACCATTTAAAATCACTTTCCTTTCCTAAAGCAATGCCAGCATCCCCCTCCCTGGCTTGTATTTATTATCTCTTTTTGCACATCCCCAAATCTGACCACGTGAATATCCTCAAGCCCCCAGATCACCCAAATCCCTCTGTTTCATTTTAAGTTTGGGTAGGAAGGGACCTTAAAGATCATCTAGCTCCTACCCCTAATTAGGGTTAATATAAACCAACAACTGCTAATTATATAGGTCTATCTGATATATCCTGGTTTCATCAGTGATTTCATCCTGCAAGAGCCAAGGGCTTGTCAGTGTTACAGAAACTGCAGCCAAACCTGGGGGTTCAGGAGCTATTCCTGATTTACACTGCAGTGGAGCAAAGAAGAATTGTATTCCAATCAGTTTCGGCTCTTTTAAAATTTTTTAGATTATTTCTCAACAACGCTGCCACGACATCTTTGTAGAGAACCTTGGTTCTGCTGAGTGAAGAGCCATAATTAAAAAAAAAAGATGGATTAGTTTTGGGCAATGGGAAATCATCACAATGCTGGGGTGAGGAGGATTCTTCGTTACCCGTCGGGGAGAGGCTGCAACGGCCCACGAAGGAGTTGCTGGGAGGGATGAGATAAACGGCACCGAACCTGGGCCAGCTACAAATTGGGCGCTGACGTCCCATGCGGTGATGCGGTGCCGCTAATGAACAGCCTCCCCCGGAACATGACTCAGCCCGCGCTCAGCTGACTGTGAGGAAGCCGCAGCCTCAATTTTGGATTATTAAAATCGGTGAAATGAATCTCTGCGTCCCCGAAGTGGAACGAGATCTTTGAGAGCTGCGCTTGGCTTCTCACACAAACCCAGCCGAGTCATTCACGTTACAGGGGCTGCTGTTCAATCCCTGCAATTCCCACTTGTGCCTCTTGGAACACCGTCCTTTATAGTTGGATTGAATTTATTGATTTATATTTATTTATTAGACTTCTTTTCTTCCCAGACTCTCAGATCAATACCAGGTCAACAGCAGCACGGAATGATGATCATGGCTGCCTGGCCACTAAACAGGGGGAAATTCCCACTGCTCTTGTTACGGGAAAAACAGAAAACGCAAACTACCTTCAAAGTCCTCAAAGGCATCAAGTTAAACTGGAAACTCAAAATTCATCTCGACGAGTTATGTTTAAATGCTGCGTTATGGCAATTAAACACTCCTGGTTTCCCTTTCCAGCAAACATTGGAATAAAAGCCTGATGTTCCACCTGATTTTGTTCTTTACTCTCAGCTCTGGGGACCATGTCGGTGTCCCCATCCCTGCCCTCGCTCTAGGGCTGCGTCAGAGCCCCCAGCAGCACCTCTGGAGGAACATCTCTGCCCAGCAGGCAGCAGCAGCCACCCCCAAAATGCCCGGGGATGCTGCAGGGGAGGGGGACGGGCACCCAGGGAGGGTTGAGGGTGCAGGAGCAGCGTCACCAGTGCCAGGCTGGGGACAAAGACACAACCACCGGGACCTTCATCCACACAGCAAAACCACGCTGACCGAGAGCTCAGCCTCCTCCTAGCCCAGAGAGGCCGCAGGAAGTTAATTTCTTCCAGAAAATGTCATTAAAATATAACTTTTAAGCCGCATTTTGCACGGGCACGGGGTCTGTGTCACGCCCCAGCCCCTACGAGCTGGAACACCTTTACTCAGCGCACAAAACCTCCCCTGGCAGGGGAAGGGGGGGGTTCATCCTCGTGGCGAGCCCCTAGAGGGAGACATGACCCCGATTTTGGGAGGAGGCTCGCTCGGGATGCAGGCAGCGGCTCCCGGGAGGGAGCCCTGGCACAGGGATGCTCGGGTCCCAGCCCCGCCGCCAGCGCTCCTCTCCCCGCCAGGGATGCGGGGCTGGGAGAGCTCCTGGAGACACCACGGGAAGCGCTGCCCGCTCCAGGGATGCGGGAGCAGCCCCGGGACAGCGCATCCCGCTCGGGGCTGGAGCGATGGGCGCTCCCGGCCGAGCTGGGGACGTGGCAGCTCCAGCTTCTCCCTCGGGAAAGCCGCGGCTGTCGCAGCCCTCGCTGTGCCTCTTCTCTCTCAGCCCAGGGCACGGGGAACCCCTTCACCTCCGTGCTCCTGGCGAGTCATACCCGAACTGCACTAAAGAAAAATGGGTTTCAAACGCCCCAAGAAGAGCAGGACTGGCCCTTGAGCCCTTTATTGGCGCATTTGCATGGACAATAAAATATCACCAACTCGCCAAGATAAACTACGGGGAAGATTAGTCTGAACTGCCAATTTCTTAAAATGTTTCTCATTTCTCGGTTATGGCTATTTTTTGCAAATTTCCCTTTCAGAAATCACATTTCTTTCAAATCAGCTCGTTGCCCTAGGGTTGTTGACCTTTATTTCGCCCATCTGGAAAACAAATGAAGCAGGAAGGATAACAATATGAGATCCTAATCAGAAGTGCTGTTTGTTTTTTTGGAAGCTGGGTTTCAAACTTACATATTTCCCCCTAAAGGCACTGCCAGCAATACACAGGATAACCCTGCTGCAAGGAAAACCAGCAGCTTGGCCAAAAGTGTTTGTGGGCATCTTATCAGTCGTGAAATAAACACAAAAAACCCCAAATCATCAGTAAAAATGAACACAGATGTGGCTGCACCGGCAGTGCTCAAGGGCCAGGTGAGGAGCCTTGATGTTGCATCTAAAACATTGTGAGCCCAGATATGACCTAAAAAGTTTAACCTGAGGTTAACTAGAGTGACAGGCAAGGATAAAACAAATTATGGTTGCTAATTCTGGTCAAAAAATAATCATATTTGAGTTATGAAAAATAAGTATGCATAGGGAGGGATTTACTGAGGTGGCTGAGCCAGAGGGAAGAGGAAAAGCAGCCGAGCACCAACCAAGACAAACCAGTTTTGGGTTTTCTTACCAAGCAATGCCAGCTCCCAGGATGAGGATGCAGATGAACACAACAATTTGTTAGGCTGGAAGAGGAATTTGTTAATTTGGAGCATCCAATTCCCATCGTTCCAACCGGAGAATTTCTGAGTTCACTCATGCTGGAAATAAACCAGATTTGGGGGAATGATAGCAAGGCTTTAAATTTTTTATTATTAGAAATCTGTGGGCAGCAAAATCAATAGTTTTTAGGCAGCTCTGTTAAAAAGGGAATAATACATTTCAGTGCTCATTAAATGCTATTCTTCTCTCAACAATCTCTTTGTTTTTCTCACCACTACCTGCCACCCAGGTATTGAATTAACCTCAAAATCAGCCAGGTGTTGGACTCCTTGGGCCCTGAGGGTCTCAACTCGGGATATTCCCTGATTCTGGGATTCTAAAACTCTGCAAGGCTTTGCAGAAAAACATCACAGAAACTCAGCTGAATCTTTAGGGTGCCTTCCAACCCAACCCAGCCTGTGATTCCCTGATTCCATGAAAATCCCTTGCTGCAGATCCACGGAGGAGCTGTGGCTGAGTGAGTCCTGGCTGACCACAGATGGAGAAAGGTGGGAGGTTTAAAGAGAATATTGAACCAAGGAAAAGAGTTTGGGGAGAGCAGCACCAGCTGGGGCAGAGCCGATTTGGTGGCACCGATGGAGACCTGCCCTGAGTCCCACCCCTGCTGCTCCAGACGCAGAACCATTTCCTGGGCAGCTCCTGTTCCTGCTCCCAGCCTTGAACAGAGAACCTTCCAGTGTGATAAATTGTGTAAATGATGGTTGGGACCCCCAGATTCCAGGGGATCAGCACTGTCCCCTCTCCACGCCACCGACAGCGAGCACCGGGGCTGTTGGAGCGGAGTCTCCTCTGAAGGACGGACTCCTCGCGTCCCATAAGAGCAGATTCCATTTAAAAATAGCAAATGATAGTCAGAGGAATAATAAAAACCAGAAAATCATCCCAAACCCCAGCAATACATCAAAGCCAGTTTAATAGCCCTTAATACTGTCACTGCCACAGCTCCTGTGCTGGCAGGGCTGGATGATGGAACGGGCAGAGGTTCCTGGGTTTGGAGCCATTTCGCCCTCAAACTTTGTTGCTTCCTGCATGTAAATTACAGATAATGGCTCTGCTGACAGGAGGTTGCACTTAGCTGACTCTGCTGCGAGGTAAAATTGCGAGAAAATACCTGGTTAAAGAACTTCTCCCGTTCTTTCCCCTTGGAAAAAAGAAAAAAACCCAAAACCCAACAAGAAGCAAAGAGTTAATTGCACGGGGCTTCTTCTATCTCCTGGCTGGCTACCGAGCCATAACTCAGGGCTTCGGGATGCTCAGAGAGGAAACGCGATTTGATGTAGTAGGGGCAATCCCGTGCTTATCAAATCATCTTGCTTGCCTGTAAAGCTAAGCTCCAATTTATGATGTTTTATGAAGCCCCAGATCGAGCTAAGGCTATAAAAATTGGGACTTAATATTCAGGAATAAAAATGCAGAGAGTACCACTGAAGTGACTTTTTTTTTTTTTTTTTTTTTTTTTTTAAAGTGCTTGTATCCTCCTCACATTAAATAAAACCAGGGAGGGTGACAAGAATGGGATGCTGTTCAGCAGAGAGGACAAGACAAACAGCCCAGGTCTGAGATTCCTGAGCCACAGGAACTTGCTGCTGAGCGTGGATTAAAGCAGAATTTTGGCTCTCACACCAGAACAATGGCTAATAAACCACCACGCATCGTGTGGCCCTCAGCAAGCTTATTCTTATTTTTAAACTTCTTTCCCCTCTGAGGAATCTTAGAACGGTCTCTCCAACATCTCCCCACCCGATAAGTTTGTTCTCCAGGTGACCAAATGCTCGGAAAGAAGCGGAACATTTGCGTGGAGCTGTTTGGAGAGCAGCCCTCTCATTGACTCACCTGAGGAAAAGGATGAGATTCCCTTTTTACGTGCTTGAAAAAGGAAAATGAGAGAGATGGGGAATTTCTAATCCCTCGAGCCACCGCTGCACCTGACACACTTTCCCACCACCTTCCCTCGCTGGCTTTATCACAGTCATTAGGGGGAACACCCACCTACTTAAATTACATTTTGAGGCTTATGGTACCTGTTTAATGTTAGATCTCTATTGAGCAAACCTTTAAACGCTCACCTCATTTCCAAAGGTGTTCCCATGATTTAACAGCTGCCTAAATTATTGCTGTGCAGAGATGAGGTTATTTACACATTTCTATTAAGAGCAGGAATGATTTAATCTCCTAAATCCGGGCTGAAAATCCTCTGTAAAAAAAAAAAAAAAATTAACCAAGACAGCAATTATACAAGAATTGGCTAAAGCATCACTTGATTTTTACTTGGAGATTTTGGGATCTAATTAAGCAGCAGGACTGATGTGCTCAGTTCTGTCCTGCTGGCTTCCCAAAGGGATCCAAGCGCTCCCTCGTTTGCAGGGGCCAGCCTTGATCATTAAAAGATGTGCTAATGACGGGCGTGGGCACCGCGCCGGCTGCAGGAACTGAGTGAATCCGAGCGCTGCAACACCTGAAGTCACTTTTCCTGTGATTTAAAGACAGGAAAATGCACAGGCTCTTCAAATGTCTTAAGGATATGCATGGATAGGCTCTCCAGGAGCAGCCTGTGCCGGGAAGAAGTCGCTCCCCCAGCTGCTCATTAAAAGCCGCTTGCTGCAGGTTTTGAACGGATCTGTTGGCAAAGCAGTTCAAATGAGCGCTTTAATTCTCTCCAGGCAGGGGAAAAAAAAATATAATAATAATAAAAAAAAAAATCAGCTGGGGTAGCTGGGACCAGTAATTCAAACAGTTTAAACCAACCTGGCTGAGAGGAATTGGGAGCGTGAGCACACAGCCCTGGATCAGCAGCCTGGCAGAGGGGGGATGCCATGGGCTCGTCCCACTGGATTTTCCCTCAGCTGGCACACAAACCCTGTTCCCGTTCCTGCCCCGCATGGATCAGTCGTTTGTGTACTCAAATAAAAATACTTGCTGCAACGAAGGGCCAGAAACAGTCACTGCATTATTTTCAATATTTTTTCCTCATTAATATGGATTTCTGAATTCCTTTTTATCTTTTTTTTTTTTTTTTCTTTTTTTGAACTATGAATTTCTGCAACTCCTGCATTGCACCTGACTCAGAGGACACGGCACAGGGTGGGGGAGATGGGATCCTTTGGATCCAGCATCTCTGCCCGTGACTATGTGATCCCAGCAAAACTGAACAGGTTCCTTGGAGCACCATTGTGAATCTGCAACCAAATTCCCAGGTAACGCTCCAGGGTACAAACCTGCCTGGCATTGCCATTCCCTGGATGAATCCCTGGCTCTGCTCAGCAGTTCCTTTGCACCAGGGTGGAATTCCACCTGTGGATGCAGGATCTGGGCATGGCAAGAGGTGTTCGGGGCCCGAGGTTATTTCTGACCACAGACAGAGGGAATTAAGCAGATACCAAAAGTGCATTTTAGGTAACAGTTTTGTTTCCTACCGTTTAAAATTCACGATACAGCTGCGTAGTCAGCATTTACAATCCAGGATTTTCTTCACACTCTCTCCATGTGGTTGGGGGGGGGAAAAAAAAAATTCTAATCCATGCTGAGGCAGAAAAACAACTCACTAAAACACCATCTAAAACAGGAGGTTTGAACTCATTGAAACTCTATTATATGCTTGAGTAACTCCTGGAACAATAGAAAGCTGTGAATGATTATGCAGGCAGGAAGGAATATTCCAGGCAGATGTTGTCCCTACTGCCACTCCTGGAGTCTCCTCCCTGCCCTGGACACCATCGTCCCCACAAGTGTCCCTTGGAGGTGGTCACACCATGAGAGGATGGCAGTGCTGATGCCTCTCTAAGCCAGGCACTGCTGTTCTTTATGTTATCCATCTGATCTCCATTCATCTCAGCTCCCTTTAATAAAATAATAAATATGTGGCTGACAGGCTTTCAGGGGAAAGGTTTAAAATAAGGACCTTTAAGGACGTGCCCTAAAAGACAAGAAACTGGCTTTTATCAGGGGACAGCTGACTGATCATTTCATGGCTCTTGGGGATGGGGAATTCTTGCAAGTGCAGCACTGGAAAGGCAAATGGGCAGAGGGAAAACCATCAGTAACAGCATCCCTGAATTCCCAAATAAATTACAGGGGTGTTGTTGGAGAGGTCACAACTCTCCCATAATTCAGTTTATATTTAGGTCACACATTGGCACCTGCAAGCCACACAATCCCTGCCTAACCCCTCCACCTGGACATGGCACAAGCACACAAACTCTGTAAGGGATCAGAGTTTCCAGCTCTCTCTGCTCTCCTCTCACCCCATAAAGAGAGTGATTTATGGTCACACCAGCAGTGTCACTCCACGAGCGACTGTTGTGGGTGCACTGCTTTGCCTGGGTGCTTTCATCCCATGGAAAAAGCCCTGTGGAAACCCTGGGCATGGCACAGGGACACCTTGCTGTGGCTGCACCCTCCTAGAGAAAAAGCAGGACCTGCAAAGGGCAGCGCCGAGCACGGATCAAGCCCAGGCTTTTCCCTCACCTCATTCAGACCTAGCTCAGGTTGTTGTTCCCTTGGGTAGAAAACTCAGAGCAGGGAGCAGGTCCTGGTGTGTTTTTGGGTTTTTTCTCATGTTTTATTTCAACAAAGGGATGAAGTGCAAGGCACGAGGTTCATAACCAGCGCTGGTTCCACAAACGCCCGCCCGCAGCCGCTCGCTAAACCAGGCAAGCAGCCCCTCCATTCAGGTAGTCCATCACGTGAGAAACCCGAAGAGTTTATAGAAATGATTGTCAAAGACCCCATCATTTTGCAGTTAGGATAATTAATAAGGTGTGCACAAAATCCAGGAGTGTTTTACCACACTGTTTGCAGCTGAATTGCATTATTGTTGTGCTATAATAAAAGAGAGCCACATGGTAACGGAGCACCAGGGACCCAGCCTGACGCAACTGTTCAACATCAATAGGAAAATCAGAGGGGAAGCATCAAGTTTTCCTTTAAAATCAGTTTGGTTTTCAAGAGCTGTGACTTTTATTTAGCAGATTTTGTGAAAGAGCTTCTGTTTATAAAAATTATTGGGTAGTGTTGGCTGTCAGAAAACATAAACAGGCAATTAGTGCAATAAGTAGAACGATGGAATGAACTCCTCTGGCAGCCTCCAATCTGGAGCCAAGCAAGGCCCCAGTTCTGTGAAAAATCAGGCACATGTTTAAGTCCACAAAATCACCCAAGGAGCCTATGGGGACTGTTCACATGTTGAAGGGTGTGTGAGGGGCTTGTAAAAGCTCAGAGATTCCTTGGGGAAATGGGACTGCAGGGACAGTCAGTGATCCTGCTGGGATGTGGCACTGCCTAAAACTCATTTCAGAAAGTCTCCTGGGAGCGTTAAACATCCTGCACGTAGTTTGGGTCACCTTCAATGCATGTAACACCTTTGGTGGCCAAGGAAGGACTGTTTAATTCTCTGTCTCTCTGTTCCACACCCAAATTTCACAGTGAGTTTTCCTGCCGAGTTTCGGTGGTGGAAATAGCTGGATCTGCCAGGTTGTAATAAAAAATTCTGGCCTTTGGAGTCACTGTGAGTTTATGGATGGTGGAAATGTGTGAAGGACGGAAAAGCCCTCACAAGAGAAACGTGATGAACTCCGCAATGTCATCCTTGTTTCTCCCACTCTGTAAAAATCCATGGACCCCATTTCCTGCATGAAAACCCAACCATTGGTGTGCCTGAAACTGCTCTCAGTAGCTTCGCTCCAGACCTGCACATCATCTCCTGCACGTGTTCAATCCTTAAAGTTACACTGATGGACCCAAAGGAAGCAAAAAACCTGCTAAAATGAATTTCTGTGATGCTTAACATGTTTTTGGAATAATTTTAGGGATGACTGGGCAGGACCAACACATGTGGCACTCTGGATGCCTTCCCAAGATTGTTTCCAAGGGATGCTTTTCCTGAGCTTGTTCTCTGTCACAGGGGTTGTTGCAGGGATGTTGAACAGAGGGAGCTGAACCAGATTTTTGGATGGATTATTCTGAAACAGCTGTTCCTGAGGAGTTCTCACAGTGGGGAAACGTTCTGGAGAAAACTTCTCATCAATTGCTGAAAAAGTGGGCAAAACTGATCAACAGAGGAATAAATGCTGTCGAGAAGGATGTCCTTTCTTCCTCCCTCTCCAAAAAATGCACAAAGCTGGATCAGATCTCCTCCTAACACAATTCCCCAAGCGCCAGGGCAGTTTTTCCTCCTGCCGTGGGTTTTGTCTGAGTGAAGGGCAGCACCGACACCGAGATCTGACAGCAGCAGCCACTCTTTGCTCCAGTGACTTCTCAGGAACTTGAAGCACTGAGGAACCACCCTCTCCTGAGACAGCTGCACCTCCCGGGGAGGCAAATCCCCGGGGAATGTCTCTGCGTGACCTCTGCCAGCCAGGTGACAGAAGCTGGGCAGACTCTGCCACCCCACTCCTTCCCACCCCTCTGCGTTTTGCACATCCCCAAAGTTGACCTAAACAGGTTCATCCCGATCCTAATTGGGGCCTTTCTGATCAACTCAGCAGCACTTGCAGCAGTCAGGAAGGCAGGGAGGCACAACAGGCACAGCACTGAAACTCTGCTCAGCCCTGGTGTCTCCTCCCAGGCGCAGAGAGCGCGGCCAGTGTCAGCTGAAACACGCAATTAGTCCCCCTCCAGCACGAGCAGCTCAAACTGTAACATCATGCCAGCCGTGATTAAGAGTGATACAGCACATCATCATTGTCAACACTATTCAACCAATGTAAACCTTAGTTAGAAATGTACTTGTCAGAGAAAAATGCGCCTTTGATTTCTATTACACTTTCCCCAGTAATTGCTGTCATCAGTGGCAGGTTATTATTACAGTTGAATAGAGTTTCAGTAATTACTTTTGCACAGATTCTAACAGCTTTTAGATTGAATGATATTCTGACAGTTTGAATACTCTTGACAACAATTACCTTTTTCCTGGTTAACACTGATTCAGGAAAATTAAAAATTAAATCTGTTCAGAGGAAACACTTATGTATGGCACTAGTAAGTGGGCTGATACAAAAATGTGTAAATTGCAGAATGACTTAGAATAAAAAGTTCTTTTGCTCTTCCTCTTATGCTTTTTAAAAAATCAGCACTTAGGGTACATGCAGTTCATGCTGGTTAGATTACCACTAAATGATGTGAAATGATTTAAAGCACTTCTAAATCCACTTCCTACTGATCAGCTTGAAATGAAGAAAACACTATTATGGAGGAAGCCTTGTTGCTCCCACCCTAATTTTTGTCTTTGGTAACAGACAGATAATGGCTTTTGGCTTTCAGACCATTATAGTTAATCTCACATCACTGGATTATTTAAAAAAAAACAACAAACAAGCAAACTGCTTTACCGTGGTAGCCTAGAAAAAAAAAAACCAAAACCAACCCAGCATGTTTGTTATTCCTGAAAAATTTATCTAATATTGCAGGGGTCATAACTCAAATGGCTTGATTAAAAAAAGGCTCCTGCACAGAGCCCTCCAATTTAATTTTGACAGGATAACTGGCCTTGTGGATAAGGGAGACAGAGTTGATGTGATACATCTTCTTATTAGTAAGCTTTCTGATACTGTTCCACATGACATTCTTATAATAAAACTAAGGAAATATGGTCTAGAACTAGATAAAATTACCATGAGGTGGAGGGAACAATTGGCTGCAAAACTGCTTTCAAGGAGCAGCTATCAATGGTTCACTGTCAGAGCGGGAGGAAGTTTCAGGTGAGATTCCTCGGGGATCTGTCCTTGCTCCAGCTCTGTTCAATATTTTCATAATGACTCAGTTAAAGGGAAAAGAGATTACATTTATAAAATTTGCAATGTTGAGGAGCTGGGATGGTGGGAACCCTTGGGAGGTCTGGATCAAAATCTGAAAAGATATTAACAGTTTGGAGTGATGGCCTGAAATTAAGATGAAATTCAATAAAGCCAAGTGTAAAATGTTACACTTAGAGAGGAGAAATCAGATGCAAATGGGAAATTGCCAGTAAGGGAACTCCATTACACATTCAAATTTACAAAAGGGTAAAACTGCTCCAGAGAAGGTAATTTCAGGGATTTGTTACCGAGAGCTTCCTGCGTGAGACCACGGTGGTAATCCTCCCACCCTCGCTGAGCTGGGAGGTTGTGCCCTGTCCTGAGCTCATGGTTCCAAAAAGGGTGCAAAGAAACTGGGAAGGATTTAACAAAGCCCAGCTGGGAGCAGCAAAAATGGTCAGGGCTGGAGTAAAAAATAAGAATTTCAGTGCAAATACAGCATCATGGAATGGTTTGGGTTGGAAGGGATGATAAAGCCCATCCCATTCCACCCCTGCCATGGGCAGGGACACCTCCCACTGTCCCAGGGTGCTCTGAGCTCCATCCAGCCTGGCCTGGGACACTTCCAGGGATCCAGGGGCAGCCACAGCTTCCCTGAGCCCCCTGTGCCAGGCCCTCCCCCCCCTCCCAGGGAACAATTCCCTCCCAAAACCCCATGGAAACCTCTCCTTCCTCAGCTCCAAGCCTCTCCCTCCGTTCCGCTGCCCTGCCCGCGGAGTCGGTTGCAAAGCTGCGATTGAGCCTTTAGTTTCTGACACCACTTCCCACCTCTGATCTACTTGTGTATTAAAATATCATCGTCTTTTTTCCTCCTGCACGTTCGAATTATAGATATAGTTTATTGTTATACTTTCCACAGAGCCTTCTCTTTTTATTAGCATTGTACAGTCTGTACAAAAGCAAAATTTAGTCCTTTCAGGGAGCTGAAAGGAAGCAATCGTTTACATGACAAATCCAACATTATCATATGTAAACCTCATTTACTATGTAATGTCTTCCTGTTTCCAGTTCATTAATTGAATGAAACCTATTTTCACATTCTGGTAGGCAGCAGAATTCTCCAACTAACAGAAATAGTGCTTTTATGGAAAAAAATAAATGTAATGCTAGGAAATATTTCACTCGCTGGCTGGTCCAGAGTCATATGGATTTCTGAAAAATGAAATTATTTTCTCTACGTGCCTCAAAAATAAAAATAATGGGGTTTACCCAAGCCAGGTGTGTGCAGCAAAGCTGGATGGAGACCTGCCTGGTGAAGTACCACTCTTTAACATTCCTCGTGTGTTAAAATGACACTTGTGACACCCAACCCCACTCCTGTAAACACAATCAGATACACTCAACCAAACCACAGCCTAAGTTATGATCCACAACACTTGGGAGATTCAAGACTGATGGTTGATGGCTGTAATGGAAAAATATTGAAAAATATTTTATTGCATTTCCTCCCAGGAAAATCTACAGCCCAGAAACAGCAATGGCAATAAAGCTCCTCACAGGTTCCAGACGTGTTCCTTTAAAAAAAGAACCATTTTTGGAGTTCTACTTAGGTGCAAGGGGGAAAAAAACCCAAAAAACCACTCGGCTGGAAGGGGACTTGCTAAAACCAACTCCTGCTCAGTATTTGCGTTAATGTGGCGTGAAAACTAAGAAAACACTGATGACATCTTCTATGGCACAAAATAAAGCGGCATCACAGCACATCACGCTCAGGCAAACCAGAGAAACAGAAAAGGAATGAAATTATGAAGAACAAACTCCAAGGTCTTTCCCTCAGCCCACAGGAGAAAGCCCTGGGCTGGATCCTGGGATTTTGGACACGCCCAGGGTTTGGGTACCACAGCTTCATCTGCATAACGCGAACAAGCCAAACGAATCCCATATTAAAATGAGAAAAATTGGCAATTTAGAATTGCCTACTCCATTCCTTTTCTTTTTGACCTCAATCCAAAGCCTTTCTAAGCCAAAGAAAAGACAGGCTCACAATTAGTGACTATGACCAGTTAATGGGTCTGTTCTGAACAAGCTTTTAAATAAAACAATAAGCGAGCCTGGGAAAAAGCAACTTACTGGGCTATCTGAGGCCAATTTCTTTTAAGCACAGGTCACATTATTTTAAAATAAATTCCTTTTAACAATTGTTCCATCAGGATTATGTCAGTCCAAAGGGAATGGACCCAAAATCTCTTGTTGCCAAATAACTTCATCCTGGTGCATCTGTAACTCTATTTTCTCCAAATAAAACTAGTTCATAATATGGGTGGATTTGTTGTTTTTTCTGAACAAAATTGTTCCCTGGCAACTTCAAAAGCAAATTACATATAGGAAAAAAAAAAATAAAACAAAACAACTCCCAATGTTCAGTTACAAAGCTTGGTAAAAAATCCACGGGTTCATAACAGAACCGAATGACTCAGTAAGAAAACCAAAGTGCAGCTGACTGGGAGGAAAAGAAAAGAGAAACAGATGAGTCTAAAATGTTTCTGAATAGCCAGGTTGCCAGACATTGGAAACTGGAAGAGATGGCAACGTGATAAAACAATTTATTCCCAGAAAAGTAGCTCCTGATGCCCCTGTCACTGCCACAGCAGAACTCAAGTCACAGCTGCAATCCAGGTCCAGGAGTATTTTCAGTTCCATGCCTACCAGACAGAACGCCAAGCTGAGCAACAGGGATGATGGGAGCATCCTCAGCTCAGCTTTGCCATCCTCCCGACCCCCAGGTAAGGCCCAGGAGCCCCTCACTCACCTGGCCGTGCCCAGCAGAGCTCCCTGCATCCCCATCCTCCTGCTCCATCCACAGGCACCGCCCTCTGCCCCTTCCCACAGCTGCCTGCAGCCAAAACAAGGACTCTCCCAGGTGTTTGCCATGAGGTTGAAGAAACAACTGGCGTTTGTCACCCTCTAACAGGCGCTAGAAGCGAGCAGTGAGGATCCTGACAACCAGGAGTTATCCCCGGGATTCCTGAGTGGTAAAATCTCCCCTTTGCCCATGGCAGGGCTGAAGGGAGGGCAGGACGTGTGCTGATGGCTTTGTTTTACCATCCAGCGTGCCAGGAGTGTCTGATTAACAGTTTTCCATCCCTATTGAGGCATCTTTGTCAGGAGTGAGCCTTTGCTCTTTTAGACCCCGGTCCAAAGCCTTTCAAGGCAATTGAAAAGTCTCCCATTGATGAGACGGGGCTGCGCCCTTGCTAATTGTTCCTTTCACATCAGAGTGAAAACAAATTCTTCAGCTTCCGTTTGAAACCCATGAAGTTCAATCCCTTGATATATCGGACCCGGATTTTGAGGAGGCTGGTGAGGAGAGGAGGGGTGGGGAGGACAAAGCCCCGGGCTGGGGGCTGCGTGTTGGCTCCGGGCGCGTGCGTGCGTTACACGGCCCACGCGGTGACACATTCCCGGCCCGCGATTCTGCTTTCCAGGAAACGCTCCAAATGTTTCAGAGCTCACAAGCTCATGAAATGCTGCATTTAAAGCACTCATGGCTTGCAACAAAATCTTGAGATCAAAAAGCCACTCCGATGCTCCCCTGTTGCTGCGCGCTGGGAATAATTTCTCCTCAGGAGGAAATTTTTAGTTTGCTCTTCTCGCAGAGTGAGGTGTCGTCTCTACTTACAGCAAAAGTGTGGATGAGGAGAAGTGGGAGGTCTGCAGAGTATGAGGTGTTTGGTTTGGGCCACCCCCTGTGCCAGGCCCTCCCCCCCCTCCGATATATCAATATCAATATCTTTTGATAAAATCCCAAGATGCTTATTCCAGACCAAGAAATGTGGCTGGTGAATGGAAATGAAAATTCTGAGGGAAATTAAAAGTTAAGCACGCACGTGTCAGTGATAATGGGATTTTACAAGCACCTTAAACACAAATCAGCAAACTGTAATTGATGTAATTATTTAGAAAGGCGAATTTAACTGGGAACGTAGGTGATGTCATCTCCAGGATGGGAAAACCAGAAGAGCTCCATGGTGGGATAACTAAAGGTTGCTTTTATAACAGCCCTTTGCCCTGTGAAGGAGATGAACTGGATGAAATTTTCCATCTATAGGTTAAAACAAGTCCCTGTAAACACAGTGACATAAATAAATACAGATCTATCAACAGAAGGAAGCAGCAGCAGCACACAGCTGATGGTTTGGGAATCCAGGAGAGAGCCTGGCCAGCCACAGGAGTCCCCAGCCTGAGTGTTGGGAGAAAACAGATGGATCTGGACAAACCACCACCCCATCAATGCTGCTGTTTGGGCAGAAAGAGAATTTTTAAAGAGAGAAAAGCATAAAGTACAATATAACCTGGAAAAATACCTCTAAAAAACTGTCTTCTTACAAGGAAATAATTTTTCTTCCCTCCACAAAGAGGGATTTCACCCTGGAGTTGTTTCTAAAAGACAGTAAAACATAACAGATGAACGTTGCCTTGCATAAGGAACACACACATGCATTTAAATCACTTATATTTTACTTTTTTATGATGCAATTGCGAATTGTGTTATTTTGCATTTGTAATTAGAGGTTGAAACAGATGGCAGAGGCTTGGTTTGGAGGGATGTGCTGGATGGATCAGGTCTCCTGCTCCACCGAGGGCTGAGCATGGAAACCCTTCCACGAGCTGGTCAAACAGCAAAGTGCTTCCTGCACGTCAAAGAGCATTGGAAAGGGCAAGCTGGAGTTTCTAGAAGGTGAATAAACACTGGTGAATTTTTTTTTATTTTTTTCTCCCAAAAAAGTGCTCTTAGAGCGCTCTCATCACCATGCTCTGATTTTGGCTGTTGGGGTAGGTGACATTCCACCCCTCAACCACAGCAGCAGGATTTTGGTGCATTCTCCAAAAGAGAAAAAAATCCAAATGTCTTTTCCAAAGACCCTTTCTCCAAAGCAGAAAAGCTTGAAGAACCCCTCAAGAAAACCCCCAGAGGAGCAGCGACCCCGGGAACATCGGAACACGAGAGCGTGGGACACCAAGAGTGGCAGGTGGATTTCCAGCTCTCCTTCCTCGAGGAACAGAGCTGTGGGTACAAGGAGGTTCATCATTCCTTTCCCACCACATGCAACTTGAGACACAACCACTTCATTCCATAAATATTCCAGCCTGGGGGAATCCTGGAGCTAGAACTCACAGTTGCTCCTCAAGCAGAGAAACCTTTTATCAACTATGGATGAGTCAAATTTGAGTTCTCCTTAAATCACAACCGAGCTGCACGCCGGTGACTCTCGCCTTGAGCAGGGCTTCCCGAGGTCTGAGATTCCTTCCCTGAGGTCAGGACAACCTTCCCCGCCCAAGGAAGGGAAACCTTTTCCCCACAACGCACCCTCAGCGACGGGGACCTGCTGAATTAACACCAATATTCAATATGCATTTAGAAATTTGGATAAATGCTTCCACTAGACATAAACCACCAGTCCAAGTCTGAGACTAAGGTTAGGCCTGGTTGCACCCAAGCTCCATCAATTTACTGATTGCTCATTTTCTACCAAAAATGGAGTAAACCCTTCACGTGCACAAATAGCCTACCAGAAATAAGTATCATGGACTTTTAAGCGTCAGGGTATTCATAAAGCAGCCCCAAAATGGTATCTGGAGCTACGACCCCCAGGGATCCAGCCAAGGATCCATTCACCCACAGAAATCCCAATCCATGAGCTCCAAGTCAGTGTTTTAAACCACTGCAGAGCCTGGATCGCTACAGGAACACGGAAAAGAGTCATGCTGATATTACATGGTTTATATATGATAGCAGAAACATTCATTGAAACAGATTTTATGATAAAGACCAATATTATCTATCCTACTAGGCTGTTACCACAATGATTTTTAATATTTTATCGATTTAAAAATATTTCTTAATTTGACTTTTTTTCTTACTAGCGGGGCAATTTTTACTGAACACCCAGAATGAAAAATGCACCTCTAGTTGCTGCTTTGTCGCTCAGTTTGGTTTCTCTGCATTTTTTTGTAAATACAAAAAGTATCTGAAGCAAACAGATCGTAAAATCGCCCTATAAATATTATCTGTTTACCATCTTTAGGGAGGGGCATGGACAAAGGAAGTGAACCAGAACGCCGTAAGAACAAATTTTCTTTGGGGAATTCATTCACATCTGTTCCTGTACAACAACAGGAGGAACAGAAATTATTAAGAAAAAAGACAGAAAAGAAAGGAAATGTAACTTTCAAAAGGAAAAATGGCTCCCTCTGATCTTTAGCTGATGGTTCTGATGAGTTTTTATTCTGCCTGACCTGATTAGCCCAACGCTAATAAAGAGCTAATGAAGAAGAAAAGACTCATCCTGAGAGTTAACTCCTTTCTGGAAGGGAGATGGATGGGCTTCTGCAAACAGGGATAGCTGGAAAATACACCTGTGGGATCCTTTGTTTCCAAATTGTAATGCATCCCCTTTCTAAAGGGTTTCCAGTCATAAAATTTAGTAAATCTTTAATTTATTTAAAATTTAACAAATTAACCTACTGTTGCTGTGTTGTCATCATTAATCAGCAAATTATGTACGAAATAGAAGAAATACCCTTTTCCCTTTACCTCAGTGGGGACCTGGCACTGCGGTGGGGGAAAGGGACCTGCAGGAGCCCATCCCAGCGCTTCCTCCCCATCCCTCGTGGGAGCTGGGCCGGGAGAAGAACGAGATGGGCGGGGTTATTGTGTTTGCAGATCCTCTTTGCACTCCAAACATCCCCTCAGCTCTCCCTTTGGAATTTCCATCATCGACGCCAACATGGGATCCATCCTCCCAAGCCATGGACAAAGATGGGATTCTGCAGCTTCAACACAGAACACTGTAAATACAGTTTAAATACACTGGAAATACAGTGTAAATACACTGGAAATACAGTTTAAATACACTGGAAATACAGTGTAAATACAGTGTATTAGTGGTAAAAAATCAAGGAGACTCCTTGGGTTTATGAGCAAATGCACCAAGCTGTGATATGCAAATTAATACTATCATGCCTTTTATAATTTATAATTAATCTATCCTGCATCGACCTAAATATTTTTCCTGTTTGTGCAAGAGCGGGCCTGACCCAGAACCAAAGGAAATGACTGGGGGCTGTTTTTGACCAAAATTTAACTCCAATCATGGGATTCAGTAAATAAACATACATACATATATATATATATATATGTGGATAAAGGCATCCAGAAATGCTATAAGGATTTTTAGAATAAAATGGTTTTATTAATTTATCCAATTTTTCTATTTCTGATCTTTCCACAGTGGAAAATGGTGATGTAATTCTGCAGTGAGGAAAAACCAACCTTGAATAGATAGGCAGAGATCATAAAGTCTATTTTGCTTGAATTTCCACGGCTTCAGTGCACACAACTGAAGGTCTGGCAAGCACTGAATTCTTTCAAGAACTATTTATTTCAAAGTTACAAGGCTGATGAAGGTTTTAGAGTTACAAATTCCTGTTTTTCTTGGAGCAACATCTTTAAAGATATGCAAAGAGGGATTTCTCGGCACTATTCAGAAACGAGTCTCAAGTGATTTGCCACTTTGGAGAACAGAGATTGTTTTCTAATTCAAGCAAACATTTTGAAAAAAAGAAACCAGGAAAGGATGTGAGAAAATGCTCATTAGGAAAACAACACCGAGAATCTCAGTAGAAATGTAACAAATTCACCTGATTTCATAGTTGTGCTTTTAGGTCCTGGAGCAGGAGCGATGTACAGGGTTTTTTATACAAGGATAAATGCAAAAGGCACCAATGGAAAAATGGGGTTTTCAAGGGTTTGGGACAGGCTTGGAAGAAAACCCCAAGCAAAGGTGCACAAAGACCACAAAGACCGTAGTTCCAAGCTGAAGTTACTGCTGCTTCTTAAACTTTTTTTTTTTTTATTTTTGGTTGTTGTTGTTTTTGGGTGGTTTTTTTGTTTGTTTTTTGTGGTGTTTTTTGTTTTTTGTTTTTTGTTTTTTTTTAAGTACTATTTTGGCTGCAGCAGGCTATGAAAGTATGTAGGTTATCCTCACACAAACAGATATTTAGACCAGAGCTATTTACATAATAGATGGACATTTTCACAGGAAACATTTGATAGATGGATGCAGAGATCGGAATTCTCTGGTTTGCTGACAGGGGATTCTGTGCTATGCATAGAAAATTCCCTCTGTGTGGATAATGTACATTTGACTTCACCTTTTGCATATTGATCACTCCCTGACTTGCAAATCCTGAACCATGTGCAAGTGTGCGTAATATGAATAACTTCATCCCAAACTTGCATGTCTGAAGCCATATGTTCACCGAAATCTGAGCATAAATCTACTAAAATTTACTGTCCTGTGCTGCAGATCAATAAACCCTACGGTATTTCGGGAGAGCGGGATGTATATTTTGTTTGATGGCTTTGGAGATGCATATTTCCAGCTATAATTATTTACATATAGGGTCCAGGACCAGGAGATAACCTTCAGCTTTGGTAGCATTAACACTTGCAAATAATCATCACCGCTCTATCACTCTCACACCCCATAATCTGCTAACATATGTCTACATTTTCTATGTGTTTATGTAGTACTTTATATGGAAATGTTTCATTACTGCCCGCAGCAACATGTGGCATTTCTTCAAGAACATTTCAGCACCTTTTAACATGGTTTCTTCAAACGTCTCTCTAATTGTGAGGATTTCATTCTGCAAATGTTATCACTGCTCAAGCAGATCAATTTTCTTAACTGCTTAATATGCATGCTCTAGGCATTTCCACAAAAATGCAAAATATACAGTACGGAATTAATATAAATAAACTACTACCAGGCTATTATGGAGCAGATTTAAGGCAGCAGGGTTGGAGATAACTCCATTTCCAGACTTGCAAGTCTTCTTATTGTGGCAACATGTCATCTAAAATTTTTGTTTGTGACATAAAACGATTTTTTCCAATTAATTATTATCGTACCACTTTCTCTAAACCAAATTATGATATTCTTACTTACCAACAACTTACCAACACAGCGACTGCTGGCGCAGAGAGGGTTTACAGTGGAAATTTCTGTCACCATTCCAGATTTTCTGAACTTTGGTTGATTGTGCTCATATTTCTGGCTGACCAAGCATCTTCCAAAGCTGCAGAAAACCCATCCGGGTGGAGAGACCTCCAGGCGGGTGCAGATGTGGAGAAGAAAGTGGCACCTCTCTAATACAAAGCTTGGTGACTGCCACTGGTGCTTTTTTGTTGCATTCAGACAACACTTCACCCTTCCAAAAATAAGGGCCCCGAAGCTGTCCAGGATGAGGGGCTCCCAGGCTGAGCTGATCTCAGTCAAGAGTAGGCCCAGACTAAATTTGGAAGAACTAAAAGCAGGTGAGACCAATCCAAGCCCCATTATTTGATTGGAGACATTGTGAATCTCAGGAAATCGTTGTTGGAATGAGTCCTTCCAGCATCCTGTTCATATTCCAGCCGAGCCTAAATAATCTGATACGATGCTGAGGAGACACAACATTGGCAAGAGAGGATTTATGGTTTACTCTTGGTTTTTATATCACTGCCCTCAGCCTGGCTGCACAGAGGTTCATCATTTGCTGGCCTTCCTGTGGGTGATGCAACAATTAATCTAATTACACAGACAACTTTGGGAGGAAGAGCCCAGCAGAGTCCTGCAGGCCCCAGAGCCGAGCTGGCCATCCCAGCCCTTTCCCCTGCCCTACCCTGTAGTCCTGAGTTTTGCAGTTTTCAATGTTTCTCTTTGCTGTAATACTTTCTCCTGCATGCTGTTGTAAACACGGCCATGTTTTGCTAACTATCCATGTTTTTGCTAACTATCCATGTTTTTGCTAACTATCCATGTTTTTGCTAACTGTCCTTGTTGTTTTCATTCCATTCTCCTAGGCGGAGACATGTGATGGATTTTTCCTTTGACCAGTGTGATTGAGAGGTGGTAATTTCTACCTCCAATCCATGGTGATTTCTAAGAACATATAAATAAAGGTCAGAGGGTTCTGCCCTCTCTCTTTTGGCTCTCTTGGCTCTTTCATTGCTCCTCGGCCTGGTCGGCTGCGTGTGTTTTCTTTGTGTCCAAACAGCGTGACACTACCCTCCCCACACCCTGGGTACATTCACCCAGCCCTTGGCAAACTCCACAGAAATTCCCTCTTTCAATAAGGAAATAGAACTCAGCAACCCCTGGGAGAGGAACAAGCTGATTCCTTCAGGAAGGTCCATGGAATTTCTCCTTCGAAGCTGGCAGAAGCTTTTCCCGCTGCGAGCTTTGGTGCCGATGCTGCTGGAGGCATGAGTCATTGTTGCTTTCATATATATCATCCGAGTACCTATAACTGTCTCTCATCTAAATGTTAATTGTATCCAACAGAATGACTTTAAATGAATACTCTGTCAATAACACTGTTATTAATGTTCCTTGATAGGCATGGTTGGAATATTTTGTAAGATTAGCCTAATATTTCCTGCAGAATCTGCTTCATGTGTTGTGTTATTGCGTCTACTTTGGATCAAAACCTGCTTGTAAAGCCTTGGGTGGCTTTTTTTACTCTCCTCCCAAGAATTCCCACATCGCCAAGTTTTGATAGGAACTATTTTACTCCAGGCATAGCAGTGATCCCCATTTCTTTGGACCACAAACAGGAGTTTAGCTGTTAAACTGATGTTTTCTGATTGCTCAGCAGGGCATTTTATTGCCTTCCCCCGGTGCAGCTGGCACTGCAGGAGCTGATGGCGTTAGGCAGGACAGAGTTAAGCTTGGCTTAGCCATGTGAATATTCTGATTTATGCCAGCTCCACCTCTGCCTGTCCAAACGGGCACGACAGGAACCCTTTGGCAGCAATTCCACGCTCTTGGCCGCTCACCTGCCTGAGACAGAGCGAGGCAGAGGGAGAGCCCAGGTGTTTGACTGGAAAAGGAGACGGAACAGCTTTTCCAGGGTGGCCTGGGTGTACCCCTGGCTGGATCCGGAGCAGCAGCAGCAGTGCCTGGAACACCTGAGCAACAGGTGGGAGCTTTGATGGAGCGGCTTTGCTGACAAACCCTCGGCGAGTTTAAAGCACTCCCAGCCCACTTTGTTTGCAAAGAGCAAATAACCCATCCAAAGGCTCAAAGCTCTGGGCTTTTTTTTCTTCTTCCCCCCCTCTCATCTCCTTTTTCTCTTCTCCTGCTGTTCCTTCAGCTTTAGGTCTTTTGTTTCTTCTCCTCCAGACATCTGTCCTCTGCCTGGGCTGCTGTTCCAAGAACAGATATCCCACCTCAGGTCCAGCCCACTTTGATAGTTCACAATGAGACACCAAAGCTGGAATAAACACATAGCTGGGGGGGGAAAGAAAAAAAGAAAAAGTTAAATCCCTACTTGAAAACCTGTTTTGTGTTTTCTTATTTCTTAAAGTTATTTTTAAGTGTTTAAACCAGACCAATTATAGTCAGAAACTACTTCACTTAATCCGTTCCTTTATCTCCTGGGAAAAATCACCAAAGCAATTCTCAAAATGTTTAAATCCCACAGTGTGCATAAAAGCAGCAAGTAAATCTGCTCCTTCCCAGGCAAACCTTAAGGATTTCACTGACATCTTTAATTAAACCAGCAAATAGGTCGGTTTCTCTGGTATTCTGACCAACACACTGTCAACAAGGAGGGGAAAAAAACTGAAAAGGAGGATTTGTACGGAAAAATAGCACCAGAAACATTTGTATAATCATGATCATGGACTGGAACAGGAATGTAATCAGGAATTATTAAACATTATCAACTACTTCCTGGCAACATATTGCTTGGATAACACTCCTGCAACTACAGGAGAGTTAGTTATGAAATAATTAAACTCCAAAATTGGAAATAGAACAAAAAAAAAAAGAAAAAGAAAACTTGAAATGCGTGAAGCTGTGCAGAAGAAAAGTATGTTTATGTCTGTGAATTTATAAGGACGGCTTTAATTCCAAAAGGGAGAATGGTGCAGTTGCTATTAGATCAGTAATAAGCACAGATGGCTGCAAAGGAACCATTCCCCAACCCATCCTGCCATCTCTACCCTGCAGCACTCGTGGAGGAGAAGGAAATGCAAGAGGAGGGAGAGCAGCAGAGCTGGGAATTTAATGTTTTCAAATTTCCAAGGCTGACTCTACATCCTCGTGCGCTATTCATTATCAGTAACATTCCTGGCAAATTCACCCGACACAGATTTTAAGCCGTGATTGTCTAAGCTCCTTTCAGGAGCCAGACCCGATGCCACCGGGCAGCTCGTCGCAATCTCCTGTCGATATCGGCCCCTTACAGGTTTTTTTCTTTTCCTGCAGGAGGAAACTGATGTTCCCAGGGATGAAAAGGTTGCACGCAAAAGCAGGATCCAAAAATCCTGCTCTCAGCTCTGTGGGAGAAGGATTTACGATGCTCAACTAGCAAAGATAGCAATTAGCTGGAATACTCAAGAGCAGAGAGCTTGACAATCTGATGAGTTATTCTTTTGAACTGGGGCAGCAACTCATGCATAAATTTCCTTGTAAACAATTATTACAGAAATGCACTGTAAACACAATTAATCATCTCAAGGTGTTATCTCTAGGTATTTTCCCCACAGATTATGTGCCACTTGCTCAATAAATCAAATTTTAACATAAAGACATCAATAGCTGGTATTATTAATATTCCCATTCAGCCCAACATGGCTGGGTAGAAGCTAACAAGCTTTGATTACATTTTGAAAACACAGAAAGTATTACAGAAAATGGGAAAAAAAAGATGTGATTGTGAAACTTTGAATGAAAATAGGATTAAAGAGGAGACATATGAATCAGAACATTGGCTCAGATAAAATACGAGTACTTTGTAATTTAAAATGCATTTCCACTGATATGAATTGGAAATAGTACAGTACGTCTTGGTAATAGGAATATTAAGTTTTACATCATCTTAGATAGGTTCTTCTTGCGAAACAGTATTTACAAGAGCCTTACAATAATAGGCTGCCTAATGTTTCCAAAAGATTTCCTCTTATGATATATCCCAAGAACATTTTCCTCTATTGTGTGGAATTATCAGCTGGGGGTTGGAGCAGCCGGCAAAGGGAATGAGCCCATCTCACAATGTTTCATCTCCCACTGCCACTGGAGTGGAGCATTAAACCTCCACTCCAGATTTATCTGAAACCTTTCAGAAGCCAAGCTCCCTTTGGAGATCGCCCTATGGACTTTGGCAGGAGCTGGGAGGAAAGGGTGGTTCAGACAAGCGGGGTTGAGTCTGATGGAGAAAGGAAAGAGGAGTTGTTGGAGCAGGGAAGAGGGGAGAAGGAGCACAAGAGGAGGAGGATGCTGGAGAGGACCAAGAAGCATCTCCCCAGCCTGTCAGCTTTGGATAATTTGCAGCATGGGCAAGATACAAGAGACACAGAAATATAAGAGGCACAGAAAAAAGGCACTGGCGGGGCTCACAAAAATGCCCACAGTCATTTGTCACGGGAAAGGGGAAAGGAGCAGCGCAGAGGAGCTGCCAAAGGTGTTTGAAAGAGAGGGAGGAGAAAGCATCAACATCTGCAGTTTCTGCTCAGTTATTCCCACTTATCTTCCAGTCAACATAATTATTCCTGTTTACAAAGGAACGACATGTTTGCTTAGGCTGCTGCTGCTCTGCCCAATGGCTCGTGCAGCTGGTGACACAAACACAGCCCAGTCTAACAGGTGACACTGGCAGAAGGACACTCACTCCTGCTCCGT
>VYZT01014661.1:0-32142 GCA_013400735.1 Pomatostomus ruficeps | reverse complement strand
GGCCAACTGGGGTACAAAGATTTGCATAAACAAATTCTAAATGCAAGGGATCTTGGGAGGAAGTCTTTCTCTCGCCCTCAGCAGGGAGCACTGATCAAAATATGGGTTGTCCCACCAGCATACTCTATGTTGCCCAGGCAGTGGAGGTGCACTGGCCTCCACAAATTCCCTTGCTAGCTGGTTTCAATAAAAATTTCAGAATAAATCTGATCTATGTATTTGTACAAGATCAGATACATTTTCTTACCCATGTTGCTGTTTCTTGGGTGTTCACCTGAAGAGCTTGTGACTGAAACTACTTTTTGTATGGACTTTTGAATTATAAAGGAAGATCAATTTTCATCCTAACTTTTGCAGGGACCACATATACAAAAATCTGTAGTAAACCTAATCCTCTATCATCTTGCTATATGGGAATAAAATAGTGTGAAACTAATTTTTTCGAATTTAGAGTGCTATTGAACTTTTCTAGAAGATACGTACTCTTACAGTGGATGTAAAACACATGGGTGTTATTCCAGTTTGTGCCAGTCACGTTGGTGTGGAATAATTGCCTGGAACAAAGAGTAGGTGGTCAAGGTGGAAACATTATTTCTAACTGACTAATAGTTTTCAAGATATGGAAATAATTTTTCATATGAAGTCTATATAAAAAGTCAATTGAGAGTAAAAAAATACCCCAATCATTAAGGTGTTCCTTTAGGTATTAGAAGTTTTGCTTCACATTTAACTATTTACTTTCAATGGTTAAAATGTAATCAGTTTAAATCTTCAAATACAAAGTTGTTTTTACAGTAAAACGGGGTGTTTTGTTTCAAAGAGAACAAAGTAAAAGTTGTTTATGTGAAAAATTGCAGCCTGTTATTCTGACAAGCTCTGAATTATTATTGATCCAGGCAGACCCCTTTGAAGGATGCTTAGTCACTGATAAAATCCACAAAATTCTTTCATGATTTTTTGATAAGTGAGAATTATGTTAAAATTAATTCTGGTACCTGTTTGAGAGGAACGACTTTTTCTTGAAATAACGCCAGAGTGGAAATGGTGAATGCTAGACTGATGCATCTTTGCTAGAGCAGGGCATAACAATATATCATCTGTATCTAATTTGCCAAGGATATCGTAATGATTCATTATCACATACTGCTCCCTTTAAAGTGTAACTGAGATCTTTGAAAAATGTGGAAAACTGTAATTGGCCAGCTTTCCTTAGTGTTACAGATAGTCTGGTTAGGTTTTATGTGAGTCAATCAATTACTCTAGATCCTAAGTGAACAAATTTAATTCTACTTCCTTCTTCTACAAAACAGAGTTAAAAGCTTTCCCTTTTCCTTCTTGGGATTTTGCAATATTAATAAAAGGAGTGAGAAAACTAATTTAAGTAAATTGCTTTTTATTAAGATGTAATGTCCAAAGAGACCAATGGCCACACACATTTATCTTCTGATAAGAAGCAATTTTCAACATTTATCACAATGTACTTGAGTCCTCAAGAGTCACAACTCAATAAAAAGCAACTTGTAATTCAGAAAATTGGCTGATGAGGCAGAATGCTGAACCGTTCCGTTCATACTTAGGACAAAGGTCAGAAAGACCTTGTAACATATAAACACCACAAAATATTTTTTACAATGTTTTATGTATCTTAGAGACCCATCAACAAACAAAAAACAGAAAAATTAAAGTTGAAGTCCGTTGACAAAATGTTTCAGGCAATGCAAGTTTTTGTGTATTAACTAAGTTTTACTCTGAGGTATAAAGTCATTGAAAGTGTTTTATTGGTGAAAACAGCTTTATTTCTTCCCACATAAAACTCCTTAAGTTTCTACAGTATTTCTGAATTGAATGTAAAAATTTACCTGTAGGTATGTTTCAATTCAGCTAGTTCTCATCCTTACTTTTCCTTTACAGAACCATAAACCACTATTATTCTATTCAGCTCCCACAATTAATTAAAATGGTAATGATTTTTTAATCTTCTTTTTACATAAATTATTCTTACATTTTCTTTTTCTAAATTGGAAAGCAAGAAAGGTAAGTATATATTTATCTGTTTATTTAATGCAGAAATTTAGGAAATTATGGTGAAAAACTATTGATCCTATTCCAAACTGGAAGCAGTAAGAGACAAAAAGAGAGGTAATGACAGGACCAGGAACGAGAGTTATGTTTATACTGGATTGTTTATCTCTACAAAACATTGATAAAGCTTCTAGCTCTAATTTTACAAGTACAAAAGTATCCTTGAGGGTTCCAGATTTTTTTACATACAGTCCAGAAAAACAATTCTAAAATCATACTGATAAAATTTAGTACCATAGGAAAGAATATGACCTTAATTTTATCACTGCAGAGCTATTCTTGCAAAATTAATTAGAAATAGAAAGAAATTGTATTTCAGTTTTAATTAAGATAAAGAGTGGTAAATTACTCTGATGAAATGGTCCACAAGGAATAGAAGTGTTTATTATTTGCCCCTTTACAACAGTGAATAGAAAGTAAGTACAAAATGCTACAAAATCCAAACAGAAGATTGAATTCTTAAATTAACAATCTTCATGTAGGTGGCAACAACCAAGAATGCAAGTCCCACAACTTTTCTCTATTCTTTTAAGAACTTCTAAGTAACTTAAAACTTCATTTTACATCAATGAGTCTTTCATATCTCAAGAAGATGTTTCAGCTGGCTAACTACTTTGGCTTTGATTTCTAATCAAGTTGCATTAAACCAAGTGCTTTACATATAAATTCTCTAACACATTTGATTTGGTAAGAGTGAACACATCTTAGACACCTTTGGGTTTTACAGAAAACACCAAGACCTACTTCTCCATGTTTCAGAAAAAGAGCTGTAGAAGGATGCTGCATCTCCCTTCAGAGAATTTTAGACAGTAGAGCAGACTTGGAGGATATTTTAGACTGTGGTTATGCCCAGTTCTGTCATGCATTTCACAGTTCCCACATAGTAGGGAAAGGGCTATATATGAGATTTTTTTCATATATAAATTTATGATGCTTTCTCAAAATGAGCTGCAATTCTATGGTTTAGATTATAAATCTATAACATATAATAGATGATAAGCTATGTCAAACAAGGAGAATAATGCTACAAGTATATGTTATGAAACATCATCACCTTTATTAACTTCATTTAAAATTAAATAAAAATGGTTTATTTGATGGAAAATGTAGGACTTGGTTCTGTTATACTCATAGGATCCAAAGTTATTGATAGGATTACTTAGATGGGTGAAATGATGTTTTCATGCATATATTACAAAAGCCTTTTTTTTTTTTTAATAGTGTGGTGCATCTCTAAATTATCCTCACCTTAGCACCTCTCCTGAAAATTTGATGTGGTAATTATGAATTATAATTTATTTAAACTCTTAATGACAGAGGGATCAAAGGCCATACAGCTTCTTAAAAAGAAAGTTCCTCGTTGGTTTATAGCACAAGACCTATGTGAGACCCGTGCTTCAATAGAGCAGTTCCTTGTGCCTGCCTGTCACTGTTAATGATGTGTAATTTATGGAAATAGTAGACAGTAATTTCTAATCAGCAAAGCTGCAGGTACTAATGCTAGAATACATCGTATAGGATTGATGTCAGATTTATAAAAAATGGAATTGACAGGTGAATTTGCTCCTATCAACAGCTGTAAGACCTTGCTTTAGGAAAGCATTCATTCTATTCAGTAACTCATTTAAACATTGGTTTAAATCCTATTCTGTTTCATAATTATTTATTAATAAAGGTAGATCTAATAATTCTAGAATGATAAAATATTCAGTATGTGAATACTTTACATTATATTTCAATACATAAAAATGTATACTTAAGTATTTTAATTTTTAACATATGAGCTATGAACCAACTTAGAGTAGTTACTTATATGTAGCAATTGGAAAGGAAAGGTCTCTATATTTTTATTATAGCATTGCTAGTCACATTACGTAGCTTTTCTGTGACAGATGTATGGATAGAAGTTCATTTTTGAAATTGCAAGGATAAGTGTCTGCATTGCCACTGATATTATTCCTTAAACTACAGGAAAGTATTTTATAAACATACGATTGAGAACCTAACTATGCAGTGTTGCCTGCTTTTCTGTGTTATCAGAATAGGTTATTTGAGGGTCACTTTTTTTACAAGTCAAAGTATTTGGGAGACATGATGTTTTGACATTAAAATCTTGCTTCAGCTGCTCTTACTTTTCAGAGTAAAAACTTCCTTACTGAACTAGGTTACTCCTCAGATTTCTAATCTTCATTTCTTTACTATTCTTTCACCAATTTCATAATAAAAGTCTGAGTACCATCATAGGGGCGGGATGTCAGAAACATTCTATTCCTCTCAGCAGTGTATGTATGTAAGAAAATACCTTAAATCATCTCTTGTTCTGAATTTGACCACAGTACAGAAATGTCTAGGAATATAAAGAATTCATCAGACTTTTTTTTTGTGTGTTTACTAAATGTTTTCTATTTAGAAATATCCATATACATTTGTGAACAGATTGAAATTTGTTGTATGAATCTGCATGGAAAATGACTGAAGTTAAACTACCTTATAGCTTATCATAAACCCTTCATATAGATGATGTTTACCATATTTTACTATATATTCAGGATCGACATATGTACCCAAACTGTGCAAAATATGGTAAGTATTTTTAAAATTAATCTTGATAGTCATTATCATTTTGGGATGCTCTGAGAAGGCAGCAAATGTCGTCACTGATGACAGTGGAATAGACAAAATATGGCACTGAGGTAGTGGAGCAGATTGTTCAAGCAGCTTGACTGATTGACTGTATCAGATATCACTAGTCTGGAATAATCTGCAGAATCAACACCAGCTGAAAGGAGTTCCAGTAATTCATCTGGTTTCTGTAGAGCTCAGCTGTTTCATGACAGAATCTGAAGCTTCTGAAAGTTTAAATAGAGAAGGTGATACTCATAATGAGGCATATATGTGTGTAAAGATGAAATAAACCCCAAGAATATTTTATGTGTTTTTGTTCTTCCTTTTCTTGTTTGCTTGGCTGCTTCTGGGAAACGTGTGTTTGCATGGTGCCCAAGGGCCATGAATAAGAGTGGCTATAATATATAAGTCCCCTGAGCCCATGAATAAATTTTTAGTATGGTCTTCAATGGGACAAATGGAAATAGCAATGTAACCTAATAGGAATGTAACATAAATCTCTTGCATTAGTGGATCATTCTTTATTCTCTGCTGCTAATATCATATTCAAAATCTATACCAATACTGGAGATGCAGATAGTGAGTTAGCATATTATTCTTGGGCTGTAACAAAATCAATAGAAACTCACTGACTTGAATGAACAAAGCATCAAGTCTGCAATGAATGTCTCTAATGGCTTAAAAAACCCTTGAACTTTTATTATAGAAGCTCTGTTTCAAAATATGTACGAAGAGAATACAGCATGCTACTTTTTATAGACAGATAATCTTCTGTAGGCCTTCAGATGAACAGAAAATTGTACAAATGAAAGGCAATTTGTAAGGGTGAAGTAAGAGGGAAAGGTTTCATAGCACTAATTAGCAATTATTTAGATCAAAGAATAACCACACATCAAATATAGGAGTGTGTCCCAGCTGTCTTCTTGCAGGATTAGTAGGAGATTACTTTGTCTAAGAGACTAAAGGTAGCAAACTTAACCTAGAAGGTTAAAATATAAAGGTGGAGGTAGAAGGTAGAGATATGAAGTCTGCAATAGTGCTATTCTATTTTACACAATGGCCTAGTGACTCAAACACTCACCTGGAAATGGTAAATCGGCTCCAATTCCAGTAGAAGGGAGTTCAAAACATACAAGCCTTGCCTTCTTTATAAAAACCCTGACTAATAAAGTGATTGAAAGAGAAGGACTTCCAGGGTGACATAACATAAGCAAAGGGATTTTTAAACTCAGTTTTGTATTTATGTATCTGTTTTTTATTTCAGCACCAATTTAGGTAATGAATTTCTTTACTGATTCAATTCCTTAGGGACTAATTTCAGATAGTCATACAATGTATGCCGAAAGTTTTACTTAGCATATTTTGTTCTGAGATAATAACTCCTGCTTTTATATCTGAGCATGTTTTATTTTCCCTGAAACTGAAGAAGAGTAGGATTATTTCAGCAGGAGATTGTAATGCTTGGGAATATCTCTGGTTCTGAGCTCTGATTTATATTAGGTTTTATCTGGTGCCTACCTTCAGAAAGATATTTCTATGGTTTTGCTGGTTTTTAATATCTGCCAAAGAGCAAATGACACATACATCTTCTGTGTACTAAGCCATCAATCAGAAGTGCAGGGCTGTTGAACCTGTAATAGTCTAGGGATGTAAGTGAGGTAAATTTCCAGAGGGAGATAATATCTTTAATAAAATGATGGGGAAACAGATTTTTTGAGGAAAAAATGCCATAAAATACTTTGGTCTCAGAATGACTAACTGCCTGTTTCTGCCTCTTTCTCACCATGTCAAGGATTTTATCCTCTCTTGCCACTATTCTCCTCCATTAACTATCCTGTTTTCTGAAAGTTTCTGTTTACTTAATGAAATGGAATTGAAGGTATTTGTTTCAATGTACTTTATTTGGAGTTGGGTATATTTTAGACACCTAGTAAGAATTCCTTCCCTTTTTCCAGCTATTCCAATTGGTCCAATAAACTATACTACTTCTCCCTAAGAAATCTGCTTATTAACCAACAAGATTAGTAAGTGATTGTTAGTCTCTGTGGTGGAGGAATTCACACCTCACTTGCACTTTTCACTATGCTGAAGCTGAAGACCTTTGTGAGCTTCTGTACTCAGTAATGTGACCTTCATGCAAAAGAATCAGTTAAACTAGAAATTCTATTTGTTTTTATTTTCTCAGTAGTAAGTCTTTTAAGTTAATGAAATTTTGCCTACCTTAGATTACACTTGGTTTATGACATAGCTAACAAGAATGGAACAGCAGTGTACACAAGGCATTGCTGTTAATATGCAAAATTATTATCCCAGCCTTCAAGAACCTTGTTAATATGTAACCTCTCTACAGTTATGCAGATGAGGTAGTGCACTTTGAGACATTCCTGTTCACTCTTTTGTGATCTGTGACAAATTATTATAAGAACTGTTTATAAAATTTAGTGAAAAACACATTAAGATGTTGATATAATTGAACTTATATGATGCTAACACAAAGCAAGATATGTGGGAGTCATCAAACGGCTTGTGCACAAGTTAGAAGGATTCACTCATTACAATGAGCCACTTGTAATAACTAATTTTTCATTCAAAAATAAAAGAGCATATACTGGGCATTGACTCTGATGACTTTGAAGTACCTCTTAGTCCACTCAGCTATGTGCAAAGATACTTGTATTTTTAACATTTTTTACTAGATATCTTGTATATTAGTTAGAATTACTCAGAAAAAAGTATTCTCTTAGAATTCTATTTTTTTTTTACTATATCTTGCCAGGAAAATTGCTAACAGAAACCAAAGCCAGTGCTTAGACTGACACGTGGTGATAGAGAAGCCTATGAACAGCCTCTGTAGGCTTAATATGAAACAATACTTTCAGATGTGACAAATTATGGTCAGGAGTTCTCCAGAACTGAAGAGACCGTGACCTGCCCTTATAGTGGCATTATGAATGAGATTAGAGAAGGAAGAACACTTGATAACTTTTTATTACTCCTTGTATTTTCATTGTGTGACAGCACAACAGGGAAAAAAAACTTCCACAGTGTTTCTACTTGCACTGCTAAAGGAAAGAGGGGCAAGAAGCCATGAGACCTTTCTGCTCCCAGCCTCTTGCACTGATGTAATTGAAAAGCACATGACCTTCAAAGACAAAAAGGACTGAGGTATAGAGCTGGGTTGTAAATACCATTCACTCAAGGAAGATCATGAGAGTGCAAACATTTAAAAATTGCATTATGTTAGAAAGGTATTTCAAGGGTAGATGTAGCATTAATAGCAGCTGTATAAGCAGTTAAAACAGCAAGGCTATCAAAAAGGGATTGGTTATATTTGAAATGTAGCTATTTCAATGACTATCTGAAAGTTATTTTGGAAGCACCATGCTTATTTAATAAAACAGTTGCTTTGTTAGGTAGTAACCCAGTTTTTTGGTGAATAAACGTGGAGAAAATTACTTTGTTGTGAAAGTACTGTTGTCTTATGGAAAAATAGTAATAGTAATAGTCTTCATATAACAGGATAGCAAATATTTGTGTTGCTAACTTTTCCTGATGCTTTAAGAAGCATTACAAAGATCCAGTTAGAAGTCAAAAAGTCTTTGTCATTATAAAATCTGAACTGAGAAACTATCTGGGAGGAACACAGTGTAGTCTAGGCTGGGGTGACAAAGCATCTGTTCTGGACTCTGCACACAGTGTGAATGGTTTGAAAACACTACAAGGAAAATAAAAAGATATTTTAGAGCTGAGTTTTCTATAAGTGTACCTAAATGTTCATGCAGAAAAGAATCTTTAAAGACTGTCATTCAACATCCCCTGGAGTACAAATAAAATCATGTTGAGTGTTGGTTTCCATCTTCTTTCTTTTCTGTAATGCCTCACGGCCCAAAACCCCCATTTTAAAATAAACGATTGTACAAGCAACAATTTATTTGAACATTTTGTGGGGAAAAAAAGGCAAAAAATTTAAAATATTATCAAAACAATGATATTTTTTGGTCAGAGTAATATTTTTTGCACATCTAGAAAGCATGGAAATGTCAGTGTAAATCGTAAAATAATCCAAACTATTTGTCTACCAAGTACAATCACTGTTGCAATTAAAGATTCTTTTAGACAGTGTGACAGAGATTGTGACCCCATTTTGTAGTGGTCCAGACTTTTGACATGTTTAGCTATTGCCAGGCATAGATTTCAGGCCTCCACAGATCTAGAGCAACCTTTGCACTCCTTGCCTCTAAATGTGCAGTTTGCTTTGTACAGTCTGCTTTTTGCCAAGTGCCATCTCATTGTTCTGTAAGGTTTGGCTCTATGTCCAAAGAAAATATTTCTGGTTGCATCTAGATTTGCAGATAGAGATAAGCACATGCTGCAAGGGCAGTCCCGATCCAGATCACAGAACAGCTGAAGTGCAGCACAGCCCGTGTAGATTACTTTGGGACAGCACATTACGTGAAGATTACTTTGGGAAGTAGCCTATTAGGGGTGACAGATGTGTTCTAGGATTTACCTCACTAGAGTGGTAGATCATATCCTTATCCTTTCAGCTTCTCCAATGTTTCAGGATCACCATTTGCAATAACTTAGATTTTCCCTTACATTTTTCTGCATTTTGGAATATCATCCTTCATTCTGTAAAGCAAACAACCTCTTCTCTTTTAAAAAAATATTCTTCAAATTTTGTTCAGTCAGCCTCAGAGTGTTGCTCTCTCTGCCCTTGCTACTTTAATCTTATTGCACTCCCAGGACTAGTGCTCGTAGCTTTGTAGAAAGGGGTTAAATGCTGTTTCACATGCCAGGTTGCAAGTTCACATGCTTTCTAATCTACTGCTGACAAGTATTTTCCCATTTGACAGCAGATGTCCTGTCAAAAGTCTGTGACAGCCAATAGGCTGAGAAATGTGGCTTCCCAGTAAAACAAAAACAAAATAAGGACCAGTTCTGTCACAGTATTTACTGAGCTCACCAGAGAGGAAACTGGATGGAACTAAAGGACCAATACGTCCAGGAGAGATCAGCTTAGGATGCTTATTGTAATAGATTATTTTTTTTACCCTCTTTTGTTTTAGTTTGCAGCCTTATTATGAACTGCATAATACCTGCAACTCTAATTAGCATATAATTGACTGGTTTTTCTTTACTATCTAAGCAGAGTGCCTATAAGTCCTCATTATAGAGGATAACTGACCTTGGCACTCCACAAATGCTGTACAAGAGCATAGAAAAACGACAAACTCTAAAAAATGAAACAACTGACTGCTTTTCTGGAAAACTCTATTTTAACATCCTGTGTATATGAAACAAACTGCAAACAGTCCCTCTTTTCTCTTGACATGAACAAGAGCTGAAGAATGTTATTGTCTCTGTTGAACTTGTCCTCTGCTGTTCTCTGAGGAGGACATAATACCACTGGTTGTGGCTTAGGTTGTAACCCAGATTGAACTGGATTATATAAGAGTTTTCTGCTATATACAAATTTCCCTTGTACACTGAAAGATTCAAGTTAAAGAAAATGCTTCCTTCAACAATCTATTTCTCTTGAATTAATGTTACTTAATTTGTTCTTGACAGTGTTTTGGTTCTGCTATGCATTTACACCTATTATTAATTCCCCTGTAAATGTCACTGAGACTCTCTTTTCAGACTGGTATAGATATCTAGATTTTCATCACAAACTGGGCACAAGCTAGTGTTCATAGCACTGGTAAATGGACCAAATAAGGAAGACAATGTTAACTAATGGAATCTCAGGTGAAATACAGACTTGAAGGAATTACTAGTATAGTAATTAATAAGGCCAAGAGCAAGCTAAACCATTTGGATAAAACTTTAATTTGACTACTAATGAAGAAAATATTTCATAAAATCATAGAATATACTGAGTTGAAAGGAACCCATCAAGATCAAGTCCAAATCCTGGCCCTGTGCAGGACACCCCTGAGTCACACCATGTGCCTGAGAGTGATGTGCTATATATTGTATTGCTTCATCACTTATCCTATTTGAACTCCTGAGTTAGAGGTTCAAAACAGTTCTATCTCAGAGAGAAAATCCATTCATTTAATACTGGTTTATTAATACGTGAATGTGCCATTATTGCCAAGGCTAAAAGTAGCAAAGGCACCATCAATTTTGTTTACCCCATCCCTCCTTCCCTCTGCACAGCACCATTCCCAAGGATCACCATGTTCCTGGGAGTATTCTCCAAATGCTTCTTGAACTCTGTCAGGCTGGTGCTGTGACCACTTCCCTGGGGAGCCTGTTCCAGTGCCCAGCCACCCTCTGGATGGAGAACCTTTTCCTGGTATCACACCTAAACCTCCACTGACTCAGCTTCATGCAGTTTCCTCTAGTCCTGTCAGTCCTGTCACTGATCATGAGAGTGAAGAGATCAGTGTTTGCCCCTCCTCTTCCCCTCATGAGGAAGCTGCAGCATGCAATAGGTCTCCCCTCAGTCTTCTCCAGGCTGAACAGACCAAGTGCCCTCAGTCACTCCTCATATGGCTTCCCTTCCCCTCAAGTTCCTTCATCACCTTTGTTGTCCTCCTTTGGACTCTCTCTGACAGCTTTATGTCCTTCTTACACTGTGGTGCCCAAAACCGCGCAGAATATCCAAGGTGAGGCCGCTCCAGTGCAGAGCAGAGCGGGACAATCCCCTCCTTTGCCTGGCTGGCGATGCTGGGCCTGATGCCCCCAGGACACGCCTGGCCCTCCTGGCTGGCAGGGCACTGCTGGCTCATGTTCAACTTTCCATGGACCAGGACCCCCAGGTCCCTTTCCATAGCACTGCTTTCCAGCATCGCATTTCCCAGTCTGTGTGTACATCCACGATTGCTCTGTCCCAGGTGTAGAGTCCAGCACTTTCACTTGTTAAACTTCATATGGTTGGTGATTGCCCATCTCTACTTTGTCGAGGTCTCTCTGCGGGGCCTCTCTGCCCTCAAGGAAGTTGGTAGCTCCTTCCAATTTGTTGTCATTTGCAAACTTACTTAGTATTCATTCAAGTCCTGCGACAAGTCATTAATGAAGATACTGAAAAGAACTGGGCTGAGGATGGAGCCGTATTTCCTAGGATAGCATTTAAAGCCAGCTTCAGATAGGAGAATACCAGTGCTGAAATTTATATTCAAAAGATATTTTTGTTTACTAATATTTTGAAGATGAGATTGTACTCATAAATATAGAACAGATAAAATAAATCTTTCCAGAACTAATGTGCTTTAGGGTTGATGAATTGGCAACAATTAATACTCAAACACACTGTAATAAAATGTTCATGAAGTTTATTATTTCCCATTCTTATCAATTAATTAAAAACATCTTCAGGGTTGGATGTGTAATAAATGGGTTGGAGAGAAAGACAGAATGGATATAAACACATTTTCTCCTCTTGAATATTACAATGACTGTTGACTAATGGCACATTAATTCATGCTATAGAAAAGAGCAGTAAGATTATATAAAGGGCTATACATTATAGTGTGAATTCTGGATATATTAGGCACTCCAGCTGAAAGTTAAATTTATATGTTGAGATATAATTAGTGTGCTGAATTATACTTCTAAAGTGGAGGCCACATGAAACTACTTGGTGTCACTAGCTAGCATTAAAAAGTAAGAGCTTATTCTGCTTCCTCTCAGCAAAGCTGAAAGACTACCACTCGTTATCTTTCCCACTTGTGTAAAAGACTAATGAACTCAAAAGAGATTTCCTATCCATAGAGGTCTGATCATGTCTTTGGGAATTACTTTCTATGGAGACTCTCACCAAGTAAAAGAACTATTTTCAGGGCAAGCTTTCCAGTGACTTTTAGAGTAAATCAATAGAAATGTGCAAGACAGAACAGAAGAATAAGATCTGAATGGGTCACAACATATGTTACCTCATCACTATGAGTCAAGGTAGGCACATATTCATAGAATAGAATCTATCACTGAATGGCCTGGTTTGCAATGAACATTAAAAACCATCTAGTTCCAAATCAACACGTCTGCCATGGCCAGGGACACCTTTCACTACACCATGTTGCTCAAAGCTCCATCGAATATGGCCTTGGGCATTTCCAGAGAGGGGATATCCACAACTTCTCTGGGTAACCTGTTCCAGTGCCTTACCACTGTCACAGTAAAGACCTTCTTCCTAATATCTAATCCAAACCTACTCTCTTTAAATTTGAATCCATTCCTCCTTGTTTGTTAATACATGCTCTTGTAAATAGTCTATTTCCATCTTTCTTTTGGGCTCCCTTTTGGTACTGGAAATCTGCAATTAGCTTACCCAAAAGCCTTCTCTTTTCCAGGCAGAACAAACCCAATTCTCTCTGTCTTTCCTCATAGGAGAGGTGGTCCATCCCTCTGATCAACTTGGTGGCCTCCTCTGGACTCCCTACAGCAGTTCCATGTCCTTCCTGTGCTGGGACCCTAGAGCTGGATGCAGCACTACAGATGGGGTCTCACCAGAGCAGAGCAGAGGGGCAGAATCCCCTCCCTGGCCCTGCTGCCCACGGGACTTTGGATGCAGCCCAGGACACGTTTGGCTTTCTGGGCTCTGAGTGCCCATGGCTGGGTCATGTCCATCCTCTCACCCACCAGCACCCCTAACTCCTCCTCAACAGGGCTGCTCTGATCTGTTCATCCCCAGCCTGTGTTGATACCAGGGGTTGCCCCAGTGTTCTCCTGATATTGTTTCAATTTCTGAAATGAACCTCTCATGTGAACTTTAGAAGCTGAACCTAGGTAAGGAATGAGGATTCAGAACATCTATGAAATTATACCAACCTATGTCTGTCAGGGATATTAATAAAGTACTAGTGGGGAATGAGAATTATACTAGCAAATTGCCTGTTTGTAGGGAATTATTATCCAAAAAGTTTGCAACTATCTTGCTTATTTGTGAAAAAATACCTTTTTTTCTTAGTTGAAATATTTGCCAAAAATAATGGTTAATGATGAAATGTAAGATTAATGTTATATAACAATGTGTATTGAAGCAATTTTAAAAATTTGTTCTGATACAGAAAAGAATGTTTTCATGCAGGAACCAATAAGGTTGAGACACTTAGAAAATGTGTAAACTGATTAAAGTTCAGTTTGTGGAGTATATTTTAAAAATACTCCTAAAGTTTTGTTTCTACTTTGACTTGCTTCCAAAGAAGTGTAGGATATACTTTGATTTAAAAAAAAAAAACCTCAACAAAATGTTTACTTTTCAGTGAATGCTTAAAGAAACTTGAGGCATTTTGTAACAACTTTAGTGACACTTGTGAGAAACAAACTGAACAGTAACCACTGTTAGTAGACACTCATTTTGTCTCAATTTTATAAACAGCATGGTTACAGACTACACTTCTAAATATTACTAACCCTTGTTTCCAGAAGGTCATACAGGCCTTCCTTTTATCCTTGTATTATGGAAAACAAGTTTCAAGTAGATCTCCAGTGTACTTGTTACAGTCCATTTTATCTGTCTTGTTTATTCTCCAAATATGGGAAGAAGGGAAGACAGGAATATATACAAGAGGTATATTAAATTAGGGATTACTACATAATCTCACCCTCCAAAAAAAAGTGTCATGTCATGTCCCTAAATATTTAGGCTGGACTAGATTATCATACTGTTTATACTTTCTTTACTAATGAAAACAGGCAGAGAATATAATTAAGTTCTAAGGAAAATAACCGGCAAATATAAAACTAGAGGCAACTCAAAAGATAAATTGAACAGGTTTAATTGTATGCATTTTGATGAAGATAAACTTAGATAATAAGGATTTTGAGATTAGTCTTTGATTCTACTTTTTAATAATACAAAAAGAGTCTTTCACCTGAACTAGTCCAGTAGTTAGAAAAAGAATGTGAGTATGAAAAAGATTATAAGGTCAAAATACCCTCCTGGAGAAATTACTATATTGCAGAAAGGGCCATTTGGCCATTAAAAAAAAAAAAGAAGATAAAAAAGGAAATTAATCAGAACTCAAAGGTAAAGTCTGTAAGCTTGTCTCATTTCTTAGATTTTTTAACTCAGAAAGAAATTAATTATCTTCAAACAGTGGGAAAGGCATTAAACAAGTCAAAAATTTTCAAGGATAAGGAGCTGTATTAGCATACAGGGAGAATATCAACTTTATATCAGCTTAACATAAAAAAAAATAGTGAGGGAGCAGGAATTAACATGATTGAATACTAAGGGTCTCTCTTGAATGCTGGGTGAGTAGCACAGTGTGAACCATTAGAAAGTCTGCCCTTATTAAGCCACCATACAAAAATGCTCAAGAAAGAAAAGTTCACTAGAATAGAAATGAGCACATGCTGAAAGGTGCTAACTGGCACTGATGACCACTGTATCCTTCTACTGTGTGGTAAGGTCTTCGGTCATGTAATTACATTTACATTGTTAAATATTGTGTTCTCCCTGTGGGGAACCATATTTCAAACCACTACAGATTTGCTTCAGAAAGGACTGTGGGATAAATCCTGATAAAACCTACACAACTATAAATATATAAGGTAGATCCTGTGTGTCAGGGCTCTCAATTGTTCATTGATGGTTTACAATATGACATGTTATTTATTAGATAAATTGGTATGGCATACTTGAGGGATACAAGAAATTATACAGATCAAAATAAGAAACAGCAAAGCTCTGCGCATTCACCTAACAAAACATTTCAAGTTACAGCTTACATTTTCAAACTGTTCAGTTACAACAATATATGTCATATGTTTGATAGTAAAGGCATGATCATTCCACAGCATGTTATGGAACAGACCAGTTGTTGGGATTTTTGTACTGCCATCATCAACATACATGCTTAGCATTATTGGCAAGCTTGGAGGATGTGATAGATTCCAAGCTTTTTTAAAGCTGTCTACATGTTCTCTACAAAGTCTGACTCCAAAAGGCTGAACATGCAGCCAGGATAATTGTGTCTACTATATTTATTAATATGAAAATTGGCAAGAGGATTTCATTATGCAGCTTATATCATGACAGCTATTTTCAGTGATGAGTAAAAAGCTTTTTCTCGCCTTTAACATTTCTTGCTCAGGCTTCCTCATCTTAATGACTCACCCATTCCATAATTCCCTGGAACAATGAAACAAGTTAGTTACATTCCCACATTTGCCACCTACTAGCTCAGGAATAAATAAAATCCTCCACTCGTCTGGGTTTTTTTTTGATAAGCCACTTGATTGATTTGAAGGTAGTGAACAACATTGAACAAAACATAAAAGAGGTTCCTTCATGAAATGCTCTTCACAGGAACATTCTGAAAAGAAAATATCCTTTCTTCAAATTAACAACAAGCATGACATCGATGGAAAATGAGCTAGATATCACTTTGTGTATTTCACTTGAAATGCACCTAGAAGACTCTGTCCATGGCAACTAAAACCACAACTGTAACATCCAATCAATGGCACTGCCAATCCTGCAGGTCTGTAAGTAGGAAAGCAAGCCAGAGGACTGTAGACAAACCTTTGGCTAGTCACAATTCCAGGAAGCAAATTTTTTCTACTGTGCAAAGTCCAGTCACTGGCACAGATGTTTGCTCTGGACTGTAATCAAGTTAAAGAAATCTGATGACTTCTATAACCTTCATGCATAACTATATCCTTATAGAGGCTTATACTACTGAAAGGTCATCATTGTGGAATTCTACAACTCCTTGGTTCTCTTTCTGTCCAGTGTTTGAGTAAGAAAGGCTGTGTTTTTTAGCAGTTTCTTCAGTGAGCTTCTGACAAAAACTGACATTGGTTTTCAAATCCATATCATAATGAAAAGTCTCTCCATGCTGTTTATTTTAAGATCTAGAAATAAATTCATTTTCTGTGTTGGAACAACCAGAAAATAATGTTAATTAACAAATGGCAATGTTAAAGATTGCAATGTTGATCACTGTATACTGAGTGCATCACTTGAACACTTGTTAGTATCAGTGATGATCATATGTGAAAAGGGAAAAGAAACTATCCAATTTAATGGTTCTGCAAGAAAATAATTTCTAAGTAGAATAAGACTAAAATAAGCACTAGAGAGGTGTTTTTTGTTGTTTTTTAGCATTTACAAAAATAACTTTTAACTAGAAGAAAATTCACAAATATCTGCTGAACAAGATGAGATGGGAAATTATGAATGCTGTAAATTGGACATTCTGAATGCAACTAATTTAATGAGACCATTAGTGAAACTCCAATTGGATGCAGCATTATTATACCAGGCTATGATAAATATAGTTGATTTAAAAATTCTTTTCTGCAGAGACTGGATATAAATGGAAATTAGAGCACTTGTCCTCTGCTACAATTGGTTTTGTTAATAATAATACATATTTACATAAAAAATTAAAATAAAACATAAAGTGTTATATACTTTTATAATTAGTCAGTACATGACTCAAAAGCCAGTTAATATAATATCTGAGAACATAATATCCAATGACATATCTGTCCATGAATTTGAAAGCCAATATTACATAACATAATGTAATACAATTGTTCTTACTAACTTCTCCAGATGGAAGCATTGTCTACATATACGCATTTTTTTAAATTAGTCTTTAACTGTATTTTGATTGAACTGTTAGTGACCAGGGGAAAATTGCATCATTGGATGCCTCACTTTGACTGTTGCATTAAATCAAACCACTGTTGTCTCTACATTTCTATCACTTGCAGTATCATGCAATATGATAGACTATCAATATCACTAGAATATCAACCCTGGAGTTCACAGTAAAAAGGTGGTTTAGCAGCAGAAAAGCAGGAGGTGTTAGAAAGTGAGGGACATATTTCAATTCTCAGACTTAAAGCATTTCCTCTTAAATCTATGCAATTTTTGCAATTTAAACAAAAGTTATTTTATTTAGCTTTTAAGTGGTAAAAGGAATTAAAAAGTATTTCTCTCTACCTAACATATATTTGCACTCCCCTATTACTTCACTGAAGCAATTGCAGGCTTTCCTGATCTGCCGCCAATAGAAACTACTAGGCAGTTCTTCACTCTTTCTTGTGGAATTCTCTGAAATTGTTTTTTTAACAGCCTAAATAGGCTATGAAGTTTACTGAAAAAAATTCTATAAAATTTTAAAACGTGTCTGAGCTGTCCTAAAAATCTGCTTACACACAAAGTATTTTTTTTCCTTTTAACCATTCTTTTGACAAAACAAACAAGAAATAATCTTTTTCCTGTAGGATTTGGTTGTCCTTACCTCAGCCACAGTATTTTCCTCAATTAGTGGCATGCCTATTATCCTATTAGGCTAATCAGGCAATGTAAAATTATTCTTTTAGATCTAACACAGTTATCTGCTTCCTTCAAAATTAGAAGTGCTCATATAATGAACTTTTTACTAGTTGATACAATTTATTATTAGCCAATCAATTTTTCTTTTAATTTTTCAAAATTTGTCTGAAAGATTTTTAATATTGAGGGAGAGGGATGAATTCTCAGTTTTCATCTGTCTTATTTTGTCATGTGGGAATTATCATTGGAGGATTAATAACCAAGTGCAAAACTAGGAATTTGCAGGATTTGAACCTTCATCTTTTTCATTGTGACTAGACTTTTGAAGCTCAGTGGTAATTCATGATGTATGAATTTTAGTGTCCATGTCAATATTGGAGCTAGGTTTACGGCTACATGCACAAGTTACAGCATTGCAAACTAGAGTGCAGAATAGTAATTCATAGTCATTCCCTTGAAATATTTGCTTACATAAATGTGTTTGCTACGGCTGTCACTGGGATATAAACGATCATTTAACATGGGCTAGAAATATGAAATGGTTAATGTTGATCTGACAGTACATACTGAAGAACCAACCTTACAGTTCTCTATTAAAAAGCTGTGACTTTGAATAACACTTATGTCAGCAGCACTTAAAAATAAGAGAAAAGTATTCAATGGGTTTAAAAAAAATCCACCAGATTTATCAGTAAAATGTGTATGTAACACTGAGGATTTGAGGGGGATTTTTCATAGAAAAGGTTTCTGAAGTTACAACTCAAATAAAGAAAAGATAATTTTTTGGTTCTTTTTAAGGGCTAAATAGAAGAATTCTACACTTCCAGAAATGCTCTTTCAAACTCAAAACCTGGCAAAAACCTACGTGTTCAACAGTTTTCCCTCACAGTGAAAAAAAGCTTTCTGACATGGACTATACTCAAACAAAAAGTTCTTTAATCTCTGCTCGTTTCTCAAAGGAAAAGACAGTTTCAGCAGTGACTCTGCTCAAGCTCATTTTTGAAGAATCTTTAGTTTTAGGGGAAAAAAAAGAAAACTAAAAAGCTTTACAGAAGCTCTACAGAATTCCTAGAAGAAAAACATCCCTGACAATTCAGGCCTAATACAGCTGGAACATAGATGACACTAAGAAAGATGGTTAGATAGGTGTACAAAAATTTATCTCCTTGATAAAACTGGCAACACAAACCAACAAAAATTTGGCCCTTTTGACAAGCTGTTACTGTAGCTATGACGTGTATGAGCACCAGGAGGTCATGCTGTGTTAAGTCAGGTCTAGTCAAGCATCCTGTCATGGGTACAACCAAAAGTGGGTGTTCAGAGAAGGGTATATAGAAAGGAGGAAGGATGTGCAAAGCATCCTCAAGGTTCTCTTCTAGTTACCAGTTGTTTGAACCACAGAAAATACGCACGGTTTGGGCACACTTTGGGTTCAGAAAACCTCAATCATTCCCTTCTCTGTGGACATGTCTAAACAGTGTGACTTTTGGAATTCACAGCAGGCACTTGCAATGTGGTCTTCTGAGGCAAGATTGTCGTGCAACAGTGGTGTCACATATCCCAGTAGTGAGCAATATTGCCTTTGGGTGACTCTGAGTAAGATAATGAAAACACATAATGGTTCTCGTCAAATTAGTGCCCACTGCTCAAGACAAGCACATTACTTTTGTGGGGGTTTTTTTTGATTCATCATGATCATAATTTGAAAAGGTAAAGAATTTCTATTGTAATAATTTAAGACTGTAAACAAGCAAATGTAGAATACTGCACTTACAAAAGCCTATGTTTATACTTATTAATGGTATCTTCCATTCAGCTCATGTTCTATACATGAATTACTTCAGTATGAAAAGTTCAAGGGTTCCTAATTTTTTTCACAGTAAGCAGTAAAAGTTTTTTTTATCATTTTCTTTTCTCCTATCATTTCCATTAGGTATTCTGCCATTAACTTCCTATCAGCCTTTAAGCTAAATTGAAGCAAAAGGTTTGCCTTTGACATCAGCAAGTCTATAACAGCATATTTGTCTTTATTGGCAAAACCCCCCTTTTTGCTTTTCGTTTTAATTTTCTGTGTAAAATCTAAGTTAAATCTCTTTTGGGCTCTAATTTTTCTACACTGCCTAGTCTTTAATACACAGAATATACCCGTACACCAATTTTATTTCCATCCTTATTCTCTTCTCACTTTTATGGAAGAGACTTAGAGATACAAAATCCTTCCTCACCATTCCCCGTCCTGTCACCCCCCGGTGGGACACAGGTCCCTTGTCCTTTGTTACGCAGAGAATCAGCAGCCCAAGGCCTCTTGCCAGGGGCTCCCAGCACCCAGAGCTCCACATGCAGCTCCCACTGCAGCTGCCCAGTGCGCCACCTGGGTAATGGGTCATTCCGGCAGAGGAGCATCACGACCACCGCCTCGAGAAACCCACCCACTCAAAAGGAGAGAAAGACTGAGAATGGAACTAATTAGCATGAGAAGTGAGAGGATCATTCAACCAGTAGAAGGTGGAACACTAATTAATAAGCAAAATAGATAACTTTGTAGCCAATGAACTGTGATATCTTTGTTTGCTAAAATACATAGAATGCAAAGTTTTGAGAATCAGCATGCTAGCTTTGTGGATTTATCACCTAGTACCCATCTCTGGACAAATATAAAATAAGCAAATACCTGGGCTCTGTGTGTGAGATTGGCTTATTGCACACTGGGTGATGAATCCCTCTTTTAGGGACAACACACTTAGCTGATACTCTTCTAGGCATGTTGCTATATTACACAGAAACCAGACATGGTTCTTCCACTAGTTAACTTGACACTTCACATCATAAATTACCTTATGAAGAAATCAGAGTAGATTATCCATGTCAATTTATTTCTACCATCAGACTTCAATTTATTTTTTTTTTTTAATGTTCCAAAAATGCTGTCTTTACTCCTTCCCAGTTTCGTTACTCGGTTGGTATAAAAAAAAAAAATCTACAGTATGTATGTAAATACCTTGCTAAGTGCAATCTGTCTCTTTGATTTTTGAAGAAAGGCTGAAGGTACCTTTCATCAGGGATGATTTTAAGATCTCAATAAGACACACAAATGTGAGAAATCTGAGTATGCGAGAACTCTGAGCAAGGCACATATACAGTAACTGTAAACAATGCACCTAAATGCTAAATGAAGGGCAGCATTTAAGACAAAGTACCATTGACTATCTTTAACAGCTGCCACTATGGAATACTAACTTGCATCTCTAAGAGTAATACATGTCTTATTGAAAGATTACATACATTGCTGAAGAACTGAAACCCAGGGGAGAGCTGGTAAACCAAAAGGCAAAGAAACAAACTCAATTTTAGTGTTGTAACCTCAAGGAGCTGGTGACACCTAGAAATGTACAAATGAGGCAGTAGTGAATGTGAGTGGAGTAATTTTATCTCTATACAAAGTTGAAGAGAACAATATTAGGATAGACATCTGAAAAATACAAGGAGGGAAACTACTGGCTGGATATTAATTTTGCAGAAAAGAGCTTTGGAACCTACTTGTAAATTTCAAGCTGAAAATGAGTAAAGAACTGTGCTGTTGTAAAAATCAAGTATGTTACCATAACCGATACCAAGACTGTGAAAAAATCCTTACGTTCTATTTAACATTAGGAAGGTCTTATTTTAAGTATTTTGGTTAGAAGATTTACTTGCTAGTAGTAAAGACAGGAAAGGGTTGGAATAGGCTGCCTAGAAAGGTTATAGACTCTCCAGTGGTGGAAGTTTTTAAGAACAAGTCAGATAAACCTGGATCAAGAATATGTACAGGTGATCCTACCATGAAGTAGTGTATGAATTGGACAAATTTGTCTGGTATCTTCCCTGCCCTATTTTGTATGGATACTATGAATTTTGCAATTATGTGAATAAAACATCTGAGCATTCTTCTCTTGTAGGGCTCAGTTGTGCAGCAACAGTCTTGGATCCTTTTCTTTCTTTAAGAAGTAGAACAAGCTCTATAGAGAAATTGAAATATTTATTCTGGTTTACTGCTGTTTTATTTCTTCTAAATTAGCAGAAACAGTTGCTTCCTGTTAACGGGGAGAGACATAGGGGTCAAATATGCATATGGAATTTCACTGGGCTTGTCTGACATGCTTTTTAAGGAATAGCAGTGTAAATTATCTACCATGGCAAATTTATAAAGTAAGATGTCTACTGAGCTATAGAAACAGTGAAATTGTAATTGGAACAAAAAATAATGCACAGTAAAAAAGATAAACTCAGTGCAGATTAATTAGGGCTGACACCTAAATATGTGACCTGTGAAGGTAGTAGTGGGCCTTTATTTGTCAAAAACTTTATAAAGTCAAAAAGTGTATCATTGTTCCCTTGAGATTCTGCCCAGTTTTTAGATGTTGGTTTTCTGCATGCAATGGCAGCAGATGTCATTATATTCCATAAACATTCATACAATCTCTTCTCTATTAAATGTTGCATGTGTTTGTATTTTCTTTCAGTTCATAAAGACTGTTCCTCCTCTGTCCAATGTTTCTATTTCTCTTGCATAACCTAACAGAGTTGGAATTACAATTACTTTCTTTCCATAAGTGACCATTGAATACTTAATCAACAGTATTCAGAATTTTTGAAGGTTTGAGAGTCTGTAGGAATATTGACTTAATAAATATATTCATGAGGGGGATTTCTTTGTGACAAACTTTAATTTAAAAATCATCTTTCTCTGAAAGAGTGTGCTTCCAATTGGGCTGCCATGGACAAATTGGGAAGAAAACTGTAACTATGCCTAAAATGCAGAGTTGTGAAAAATTGCATATGGATATAGCTTTGATTCATTGTTGGTTTTTATTTTGTGGGTTTGTTTGTTTGTTGTTTGGTTGGTTTGGGGAGGGTTTTTTTTCTGTTTTGAGGGCAAGACATTCATCACTTATTTTTATTTCTGTTAAGCAGAGAGCTCTACTAGTTTGGAGAGAAAACAGATGCAAGCTTATTTTCTGTTTTTCAGAAAGAGTAGATCCCTTGCTGTCATTTCCAAGATAAAAACTAATTAGACTTACAGAGATATTTCCAAGAAGATGAATATAAAATATAGGAAACTGATCCTCGGTAACACAGAAAATTTGGGATGCTAGTGAAACTAATGTCAATAACAGGTGATTTGCTAATTTTTTCACCCCTCTGAGCTCAGTTTAATTTTCTGTATAATGAGGCCTGGCTGTAATGCTCAGCCAAAAGAATAAAAGTTCAAATATAATCTGTTAAATATTGGCAGTTTCAAGGGAGGTTACATACTTTGCCTTGCAAGCATATGGACTTTTTGTTTCTTCACAGAACAAAATTGTTCTATACATAGAAAATAGTTATTTTATGCTCTATGAATTAGTTTAAAAACTTGTATATGGCCCTTCTTAAGAATTATCACCTACTTTGTGTTTGGATTACATCCAAGAAAGACAGAAGTTCTAGATAAGTAATTTTCAATGAACACTGGTTGTTTCAGAGCCTAGTGGTGATTTTTTTCCTCTAACAGGTAGCAGTAAGGTTTATAATTGTTTTTATTTTCTTTCTTTTTTGACTCATTCAGCTGACAGTTCTTGATGTGCTTATGTTTATTTTGCCCTTGCTAGTCCATCAATACTTTCCTGCTGCTGCTGACTCAGAGGTACAAGAGTTGATTTAATTGATCTTCATCAGGTATTAAATATTGCAAGTCAGCAATTTCTGCATAACTTAGAGTGGGGAAGAAAATCCTACCTACTGCATTGTTCCAGTTTGAGAAAAATTTGGGAGGAGACTCCGAAAGGGTGTCTCCTCTAAAAGGCAGAATTTCAGACCCTCCCTCCAGCCAAGGTTCGAAAAGAAAATCTTCTTGGAGGAAACTGAAAAAAACTTTTATTTAATAAANCCCACCGACTGTTTCCCCCAGATATGGTCTGATTTTCTAGACGGGAAAAAAACAAGCCAAACAGTCCAAAAAGAGGGGAAAAAAACCCAAAAAAACCCTGCAATCCCAGTGAGAAGGGAAAAAAAAAATCCCTCTATCTTAATTCACAGCCGGACAGACTACTGGGGGAAAAAAAGGAAAAAAAAAACCCAAGAAAAACTTGCACTTTATCTCAAAGAGATAAAAACAAACCATGACAGTACATTTCCCAGCTACTTCTCCCTGCCAGCTCAAGGTTACAGGACCTATTCCTGGGCATAAGCAGATGATAGGGAAATACAGTGCATAAAATCACGCCAGGACATACATAAACTGCTAAAAGTAAAATGTTCTTACTGAAAAGTTAGTTAGGGTATGTTTTAATATAATGATGAAGACCAGGGTCAAGGTTAGCTCTGAAATGTGGGAAGAGAGTGATATAAACAAGGGAACTTATGGATTGGCATGATCCTGTCATTAATTTTTGAGAAAAGTATGGCTCATTTTAATGGAGTAATTAGCCCTTCTGTATAGGCATGGCAAAATTACAACATACTCAGTGACAGCAGGTTTTTTCATACCTTGCAGCCCTCTTTAGTTTCAGCCTGGGAAAATCTGTACCTGTCCACAGTTTAAGCTTAGTTATGGTTATTTGAGTAAATTTCAATGGGTAAATCTTGCTTGTCACCTAGAAACACCTGATAGTTTTCTAGAAATGTGAACACAGGATTAGCAGAGTGAAGAAGTAATTCTGCAAGAGGAAAACATCAGCATGGAGAGGCAATGCCAGTGGTTCAGACAACTCTGCTTTCAGTAGGCTGGGGGAGGGCACCTGGGGGGCTTATATGCATCTGGAGCTGAAAGCAGAGAGAGAGAGAGAGAGCATAAAAAGGAGCAGATCAAGGGCATGCTCACCTTTTTACAGTTCCTGCATATTGTGCCAAAAGAGCTCGGTCTAAGAATACAGTCCAGGTAGATGCATCCAGGCAACTGTTCCAGCATAAGATTTCCATCTGAGACCACTCAGAACCTGGATGAAAGCTTTTATCTCTAAGGCAGCAAGGAAACTGTAGAAATGTCCCTTTTGAGTTGTTGCAGCGATAATGATTTGTCTATATTAAGCCTTTAATATTTTGCCATTTCAGTTTTTTCCCAAAGTGCACTCACCTGCATTTTTTACAGGACCAGTTCAGAGCTGTAGGGAATGATAATCCAATGAGGGATTTTCTGAACGGATGATAATGATGAGCTGTGAAAGTATCAGGAACCCATGAGATCCCCATTACTTACACACAGTGAAGTAGGTCAGCTTTAGTGCCTATAAGAGGGTTTCTTTTACCTGCCAGATGGGAACTGGAGGCCTGCTCATAACATGAATTATGCTAAAAAGTGGAAGAAGACTTGCACAACAAAAGAGAAAGGCTTAAGGCTCAGTCATGCAGGCTGTCACAAGTCAACATGTAAGGTAACTCAAATCTACAAGTGCACTTTGATGAAAACTTAAAAATAATATGATTAATTCTACTTTATGAACTGAAGGAAAAAACAGAAACGAAACTCTTTTTTTCCTAAAATTCCAGTGGAAAACAAAGGATTATTTGTATTTGTTTCGGGCCTACAGGGAAGCTGGAGAGGGACTCTTTGTAAGAAAATATAGTAATAGGACAAGGAGTGATGGGTATGAAATTGAAAGAAGGAAAATTTAGGTTAGATTCTAGGAGGAAATTTTTTACCGTGAGGGTAGTTAGACACTGGAACAAGTTGCCCATTGTTACCAAACAGGTTATATTTCTTTAAAGAGAAGTCTATGCAGCAGTGGAGGAAAATGTTAGGAACCTAATCAGCAAGTAGGGAGATTTAATCTGTGAAACAGATAGTAGCTAGCAAGTGAGCTTTAACTGATATCCATATGTTAGAAAAACAAATTGAAGTTTAAGGCTTGACATGCTTCAGCAATCTCAGACCTGGAGGGAGGAAGTTAACATAGCTTGGGAAGAAGGATGCCCACAGATAATGGACACAAAGAATGCAGAATTTATGGGCAACAGAGACATTTGGCAGGACTCCCAAGATAAAAATGAAATGAATAGCACCATCAGAGCTATTGTGGTGAAATCAGATCCAAGTGGGTAAAAGGTGGTTCTGACAGGGGGATCTGCGACCACCAACCTAAGAAACACACAGACCCAAAAGGAGAGAGAAACTGAGCATGGGGACTTATTAGCATGAGAAGCAAGAGAATCATTCACCAATAGCAGATAGAATACTAATTAAAAAGAAAACTATGTAACTTGTAGCCAATGAACATTTATTTCTTTCTTTGTGAAAATGTATAAATAGCTAACAGTTTTGATAATTGGCATACATGTTAGGCAGAGAAGTCCCCCACAGACCTCAGCATTGAATAAAGTAATGTCAACTTTCTAACCTAACAAACTGGTTGAAGAGTTTATTTCCTGGTTTTTGGTGACACCAGGCAGGTTGGGGATGCTCCAGCCTTGGCATTGTTAAAAGCCAGGTTGTACAAGGCCTTCAGCAACCTGGTTGAAAGGAAGGTGTCCCTACCCATGGCACAGGGGGTTGGGACTGGATGATCTTTAAGGTCCATTCCAATCCCTTAACGTTCTGTGATTCTATGACCAAATTGCAGTTTCTGTTAAGAAATGCTCTGCACAAAACATTATGAGCTTTTCTGCTTATAAATTTAAGATATAACTAAATCCTCCAAATTAAATCCCATGCATTAAAGAAATAAATGCACAGATGTTCATTTTTGCCATATCTCTACTGTTAATGAGCACTCATGCTTTTCAATGTCTGTGTTATTTTCTTGCACAAGTGGAAGCTGGAAGCTCAAAAAGACTAAGGACATGTTAGGCAACTTTCATTAGGACTTGATAGTATTTGGAAATAAATACTAAACCTGAAAAGCCTGAAAGTGATACATCCAAGAGGACACATGAGAGGAAGTGATGGATAGGGAAAGTACTGGCTTACAAATTACATTTGGCCTCTCAAACCCCCTTAACATTACTCTCAGCAGGTCTAGGAACTAGTCCCCATCAGCAAATCCACTATCACATCTGGCACCTCAGTAAAGAACATCAAAACAGAAATTATGATGTCATTTTTCCTTCTTGGTCTTTAAAGCAAGTGGCTCTTGGTTTAAATGAAGGGTTTGAAAGAGGGAAGCTTGTATTAATCTGAGGATTTCTGTATTTAAGGAAAAAGTGTTTCTTACTCATTTGTGCTTGTCCTAAGGCATTGCCAGGCAATAATGGCAGCTGCCCACTCGTTCCATTTGGGGAAAAATGAAGTCTCATGACCAGGAAAGGTTTGGACAAATGGTAAAAAACAAGTCATCGTCAGGCGATCAAAGAGAAAAGGTATTCGACAATGATGGCCTAAGTTGTCAGAGGGATGAAATGTCTCAAAATAGCACTTTGAAAATGCCCTCTGAGGACAAACAGACAGAAGATGTCTGGGAAAAGAAGCTGTAATGTGAGAGACTTTTAGGACATTGTGGTCTCAGGAAGACCTTCCCCAGGACAGAGTCCTCATCACTGCACAGTGTGCAGTAAAAGTTGCAGCTGCACCTCAAAACTTCTCTGCCACCAGTGTGGCCACATGACAAACAAGGCTTGCGTGTGCAAGTAGTACCTGTGGAGCTTCAATTGCCCCTCAGTTCTGCCCCAGCACCAGGTGATGCCCCACGGTAAGTGTGTATTTGAGTGTAGAGATTGTGGTGACCATTTTACACCCAGCTGCACTCTCACTAACCACTGGAGGACTCTCAGAAAGGAGAAGCCCTTTGTGTGCACAAATGTAGTTATCATGTGAGGAATGCTTTTGAGCTGACTGCTCAGCAGGGATTACACATATGAATTCATAGGGGTCCTTTGTGTCTCAGCAGACTGGAACCACAGGCATATGGAAGAAGCAATCCCTCTATAGGACCACATAGCCTTTAAAGCTTTTTGTTCTTTTGATATACCTTAAAAGTATGTGCAGGTAATACCTAAGAGTGGCAAAAAACCCCAAAAACAAACAACAGCCCCTAATGCAAAGAACCTGGTTGGTGTATCAATTGTTAGGTATCCAGTGGATGAGGAATTAATCCTGTATCTTTTAATACATAAGCCTCTGTTGGGATGGAAATAGGAGTTTACATTTATTTTAAAATGTAGGATAGGTTACTGGCTGAGATGACAGCTAGGAACTTGAATGATACAGTTCTGGTTCTGAGTTCAGCTACAGCATGACCTTGTGCTAATTACTTTGTCTCTGTGTCTTTATGACTCATAGTTTAAAAAAGAAATGTCTTTTTTAACTTAACATTTTCAGTGTAAAGGGTGCACTAAGGTGTACCCAGTTACTACAGTCATTAGAGACAGATGAGTTTAGAGGCTTAAAGAGCAACTTTTTCTGAAAGCCTCAATGTCTGTTCTTTGCTTTTTAAAGGAAAATTTACTAAAACTGTAGGTTTTAGAAGTTCATTCAGTTTTTTTTTTTAATGGAATTTGGGTTCCTAATTTCCAAAGGCATTTCTGAATATTACACTTTTGTAACTTCCAAGATTTCTGAAGGGATCATTTCTGAAATGATCTTTCTTTCCTGCCCAGTATTTCTAGATCTGCATAACTCTTTGGCATCAGCAGAGGGATTTGCTCCTAAAGTTAGGAGCCTTCTACCAGAAGTCTTCTCCTAGCTTGTTTAAATAATATCTAGTAGAATAAGGAGTGACTTGAAAATCTTACTCAAGCTTAGAGTGTGTGAGTAATATTTTTGCTGTTATGATAAGCATCGGGATATTCAGACTGAAGAAGATTTTAATTTTATGGACAACTGAGCAGTTACAAAGAACTGAGGTAATTGAATATAGACCCCCAACAAACTGTCTATTGGATAGTGCAGAGTTTGAGGAGTGCTCAGTGTTTCATTATAAAGAACAATTAGTAAAAAAAAAAAGTTCTACTGGTTAAACCATAAAAGATGCAAATTTTAAACTACTATCTCATAAGCCTATTGATTTGATAGGTTTTATAAAAATTAATTCAGTCCTCAAGAACTAAAGTGATCTGAGTTCAGAGTTGTATTTTTTCATAAACCAAAGCAACACTGAGGATGAGGGGCAAAAGAAAGACTTCACTCACCATGCATGAATCCACTCATACTTGAGATAGAGGTTACCCTTTAACTATGGTGTATTCTTGTGTCAGCTGCTGTCTGAGGTGATTCAAGAGTTTTCTAAAGTAAGTTACAGCAGTGCCTGAATTCATGTTCTTACTGGTGTAGATGTTATCTGTCTTTGGTCACTCAGATAAATATTTAACCTCAGAAAGGGAAAAAAACGAAACCAAAAGAATTGTCATTTCTACCACCTAGATAATTTTCTGGATATTTCCCTTATAGTATGCTATCAGTTGATGGGATAAGGCCAAAACTGTCATTTACTCCTCAGGAGAAGACTTCTGAAATTTGAAGGCAAGCATTGAGGGACTGAAAAGCTAATTTCAAACTGGAAATTACCTAAACATGTTATTAAGAGTAGAGATAACTGTACTCTGTTATAGATCAAGATACCTTTATCTGTGCCAAGTCCTGTATACAGCTACCATGTTTTATGGACCCCAGAGCAGAGGGCAAGGAGTGTGAGTAGGTATGGAGCTCTGGATATTTCTGAATGGTGTCAGGGAGGGTAAAGAGACAGCACTGCTCTCCTCCTTAACTGTAGTCTCGAGTAGGTGTCTGTTAGTGGTCAAGGTTATTATACCCAGTGCTTTCCACCAAAATGCCCATCTCTGAACTTTCAAAGTTTCATTACTTCTAGAGTCCTCTCAGCTGGGGAATCTGCCTTCTCCTAGCAGTCTTCCCTTCTAAAACTTAGTTAAGCATTACACAATTTAGGGAGTACATGTAGGGCACAATGTCCATCAGAGTGCAGTATTAGATGGAGCATGGAAAAGGAAATAATCTACATTTAACCAGAATTTGAGGAATGTTCCGTTTCTAATACTTAACCAAGACTAGTGTGGAAGGTGTTGCAACTCTTCTAATTTTCATTCTGTCAAACAAAACCCCCTCATGCTAGTAAGTCTAATCTTTGGAAAAATCCCTCAGCACATGAAAAAACATTTTGCATGTATTAGATAAATGTGCAAAATCTACTATTCTGTCTCTAACCAAGCAAGCAGCAAACAAAGCAAGGTTTATTTCCTAATATAGGAAAAAAAGAGCCTGGTGTGTGAAAGGACTGTGATGTTTCTATCAGCTCAACAATGGTTAAAAAAATTATTTCCAAGTATATTTTTTGATTGCTTCCATCTTTTTCATACTTCAATTTACAGCTACTACTTCTTCATATGTACATTTTAATGATCTGCTCTTCCAAATGACACTTATCAAATTATCTTATTCCAGAAAAAGAATCCATGAGGTAGTCTTCCTCAATCAGTCTTATTCCTTGAATTACTTCCTTATGTATGAAAAGGCTGTTATCACTTTTGATTACTCTTAGATAATTAAATAATGGCAATAGTGCTTAATTTATTAAATTAAGTAACATTTGCTCATAGTGCCTTTTGATGTATAATCTTAATTTCATTAACACAGCTTTTGCTTCAAAAATTGGAATAACAATTTTTTATTTCTCTATTGTACATTAGATACTAAAATGGTATAAAGCTTTTAGATTAGTAAAGGTAATTTTGCAATCAGCACTTTCAACTTTTTAAATGTGTATTGACATAAACAGACTTGATGTTAAAACTGAATTTTCAATAAAAGGATTCTAATTGGGAGAAGATGGGAGCTGGGGTTGTCCCCTTCATGAGGTGCTTGTGAGCTCCCTGTGAGAAAGGAGTGCTGGAATGTGATGTCCCTGGCATTGAAGCAGGGTGTTACAGGGTGCTCCCTGCCAGCTGCTCTGTTGCTTGGCAAGTCCTTGCCTTTCTCTCCCTGCTTATAGCTTTTGCATCTGAACAGAAAGTGGGAAGTCAGAAGTTCTTTCTTTACAGATAGAATATTGCTGATAAGCTTACTGGTTTTCATATGCCCACCTAAATTTCCTAGTATGGTGTTAGTGTTAGAATATTAATGATTGCAGTCTTTTTATTAAAGCTTTGTCTTACTTCATTTGAAGGAGTGAATTCAAACAAAACATTGAGTTTCTTTATGGTTTAGGTTTTGGAAGAGAAGTGAAAAAGGATGAAATAACTGTATGGGAAAAATAAAGAATAAAATTTGTGACTCCAGTAGGAAGAGAGAAGGTAATTTAAAAAGGCTACAAAAGAGAAGAAAAAGGAAAGAGAAGTAATTAGATTGAATTCTCCCCAATATAGATTTTCTTCTCACTAATATTAATAGAATTCTACTAAAATTTGAATGGATGTTCTTATTTAGAAGTGATTTTGAATGGCTGTGTGAGTAACAGATATTCTTTGCATCAGATTTGAGATTTGTGGTCCTGGATGGGCCGCAGTAGAGGAAAGCCTAAAGCCTGGAATGCTGTTTCTCCTTTCTATGTGAATATATCAGGTACTTAGAGGGAGGAAAGGGAGAACTAACTATGATTTTTATAAAGTAGAAATAAGTTCATGTTTTCTGACTAATTTGTTTTAAATTACTTCTGAGTAGTCCATTGAGAAAGAGAAAACAATGACATTACTAAATGGCTGAATATTTATTAGTGTAGACAGTGTATACTTATACAAATATATTGCTGGAGATTACAAGTTTTGATTGAAGTCTGTGGAGATGCCATACTGTGAAACTAATATACTGATGTTGAGGCCCAAAGGATCTCATCTCAGTTTGAATTTTGTTACAGGGAATTCTGTCAAACTTGAGCTCATTAAAACAAAACTGTATTAACTGTTTGTACTGTGAGCCTTTCATGGTGATTGTATTCTGTCAGCTGAAAGTCTTCTCTTTTGCTACTGTCCAGTTTTTGAGAAACTACCCTGTGTGAACACTTTTAGCATTTACTAGCATCTTTTAAACCTTCTATCACATTTATTGTGATTAGCCTACCTGACTTTTTTTCCCCAATTGCATCTATTACTGTGATTGTGATATGGTGACTTATGACATTCTTTTACTTGCACTCTGTTTTCTTTACTTTTTTCTCTCCTTGAATAGAAACAGAAGGTTTAAGTTTCTGATACTTGTGAAAAAAGCTCTCTATTCCAATAATTAGTTGAATCCCAAAATCATAACATCAAGGTTTATTAAAATATATAATTTATATAAAACATATATATTATAT
>VYZT01014659.1:487044-526356 GCA_013400735.1 Pomatostomus ruficeps | reverse complement strand
CGGCCCCGCCAACGGCAACGCGGTGCGCAGGCCCAACGCCGTGCCCGCCGCGCTGGGCGCTGACAACTGGGAGCCCCGCGTCGTGCCCTACCGCCCGCCTAGCCCCGGCAGGGCCGCCAAGAAGGCCGTCAGGTGCGGGGGGGCCGGGCCGGGCCGGGGGAGTTGGGCCGCCGCTTACCGGGGTTTATCTGAAGGTAGCTGCGGGCGAGCTTCAGGTGCCTGCCGTGCCGGGGCTGGGGGGCTTTACAGGGAGCTTTGCAGAAGATCCAGCGGTGTGCTTTGCCCTCCCTTCAGCCACCTAGGGCTGCAGACGGGTTTTTCGCACTGCGAGTGCCTTTCCCAGCTGCTTCCTTGCCTCCCCTGGGCCCCACTTTACCTTACCCCCAGCCCACAGTGAAGAGCCTCCTGCCCATGCTGCTGCCTGTTGTGCGAAGGTTGCCCGCTGCAGCACGTGCTGCCGGGCACCCTGTCACGGTCCCCTCCTGTCCGAGCAGGGACCCCTCCCGTGGTGGAAAGTCCCCACCCACTGCTGCAAACGCCAGCCTGCTCCGGAGTTGGAGTCGGCTGCAGCCCCGTCCCAGCGTCCCCTGGATGACAGGGAACAGGCAGTGAAAGGGCCTCCTTGTCCTGGCGAGGTGGTGGGCGGATGAAGGGGGCTGAATGGGGCCACTGTGTACCAGGCGGCGGTTGGGGGACATGATGGGGGAGTCGCTTCCTGCTACTACGCCAGTCTGGGAGAATTAAACCTGAAAGTCATTGTGAGTGCGACGGCTGGGGGTTGTGGTGGGGAGGGGAACATAACCAGCCCCTTGCTGGCTTCAGCAACCTACGTGGGGCCTGGCTTCCCCAGGGAGAGCAGCACGGGCTCTCCTGCCCGCCTCTGTAGAGCAGTATGTATGGCAGGGGTGGCAGGAACGTGCTTCCCAGTTCAGCTGACCTGGCTGGGACTAGCTCTGCCCCAGGTGAGTCATGTCCCTGCTAGAGCTGGGTTGTGCAGCCCTGTTTCCTGCTTTTAGCTGTGCTCAGCCATTTGAGGGCATCTGTTTTGAGATGGACTGGCCAGCTCATGGGAAGGTAAGGTCCCCCTTGGTCTCAAGTTGATGGGGGACCTCAGCAAAGTGCTCTGCAGTGCCTCTGATGGAGGCATAGTGGCAGCTGGTGACACTGGGGTGATGTCTTGTGTGCGTGGCTGAAGCCTGGGAGCAGTTCCTGCAGAGGAAGCAAGGTCGGTGCCATTAGTTACAGCAGGGAGGGTGCAGGCTGAGGTGGGTTATGGTGCCCTAGGGGCCATACATTGTCTTCTTCTTGCAGGACCCGGTACATCAGCACAGAGTTGGGGATGCGGCAGCGGCTCTTTGTAGGTGTGCTGACCTCCAAGAGCACGCTGAACACACTGGGGGTGGCTGTCAACCGCACGCTGGCCCACCGCCTGGAGCGCCTGGTGTACTTCACAGGCACACGGGGCCGCAAGGTGCCGCATGGCATGACGGTGGTGACACACAGTGACGAGCGGCCCATCTGGAACATGTACCAGACCGTGAGGTACCTTCTGGACCACTACGTGAATGATTTCGACTGGTTCTTCCTGGTGCAGGATGACACCTACACGGAGGCACATAGCATCAGCCGCCTGGTTACCCACCTCAGCATTGACACCCACCTCTACCTGGGTCGTCCTGAGGAGTTCATCGGCGGGGACACTGAGGGACGTTACTGCTACGGAGGGTTTGGATACTTGCTGTCCCGCAGCCTCCTTCTGCTCCTGCAGCAGCACCTGGAGAGCTGCCGCAATGACATCCTCAGTGCCCGGCCCGATGAGTGGCTGGGCCGCTGCATCATTGACTACACAGGTGTCAGCTGTGCTGAGGAACATGAGGTAGGTCCTGTAGTAGAGATGGCTGGATCCTGGCCTGGTGTTTTCCCTCCTCCCTGTGGGCCCCCAGGTCCTGGGAGGACCAGCTGTTGCACCCTGACATCCTTTGAGCTTGCTGTGCTGGCATTTGGTGGTATGGGAGTAAAGGTTGGGGCTGACTGTGACCTATCTCTCCTGGCTGGCACAGGGTCTACATTACCACTATTTTGAACTGGGAAAGAATGCAGACCCTGAACGGGAGACCGACCTCCGTTTCCAGAGCGCCTTCACTGTCCACCCTGTGCTAGATCCCCTCCAGATGTACCGGCTGCACAAGTACTTTGCACAGGTGGAGCTTGAGAGAACCTATCAGGAGATCCAGCAGCTCCAGGTGAGACCTGGCTTGGCTGGGAGGGCCTCGGTTCCATTTGTCATCCATTTGTCATTCCTGTGGGATTTCTGGTTTCTCTGCGGGTTTCTTACCTGATCCTGCTGTTGGACAGGATCAGCTGAGCTCATGTGCCTACAGAGGCAGTGGTACCTGGAAAGCAGCTTTGGACCTAGATGGGTCCTGAAGATACAGTGGTGGTTCAGAGTGATGAAGCCAGAAGGATGCAGAGGTCTGTCACAAAGGCCAGATGCGGTGGGGGAGAAAACCTGAAGTGTTGGACAGGAGTCAGGTTGAGGGTAGAGTTGTTCTAGCACTGCTCTTTGTGCCAGCTCTGGCTGATCTCTTAGTTTCAGGAGTCAGCTTGAGTGCTGCCAGAGCTGGAAGATCTACTTGTGCCTGCCTAGGCTCTCACTCTTCTATCTCTTGTCTTGCAGATGGAGATCCAGAATGCCAGCAGACTGTCTGCTGACGGGGACCATGTTGCCACATGGCCCGTTGGCATCCCGCCACCATTCCAGCCCAAAACCCGCTTTGAGGTGCTGCGCTGGGACTACTTCACAGAGGAGCAGGTCTATGCCTGTGTGGATGGCTCCCCCAAGTGTGAGCTGCATGGTGCGGACCTGGCGGATGTGGCCGATGTGGTGGCCACGGCCATGGAGGAGCTGAACCGCAAGTACCAGCCAGTGCTCCACGTCCACAAGCAGCAGCTGGTGAACGGGTACCGGCGCTTCGACCCCACACGTGGCATGGAGTACACGCTGGACCTTCAGGTGGAGGTGGTCACCCAGAAGGGGCACAGCCGCTCTGTCACTAAGCGAGTGCACCTGGTGCGGCCCCTCAGCGAGGTGGAGATTATCCCCATGCCCTATGTGACAGAGGCTAGTCGCATCAATGTCATCCTGCCACTGACAGCCCACGACCGGGACTACGCTGCCCGCTTTTTGGAGGCTTATGCGGCAGCTGCTTTTGAGAGCAGTGAGAACGCAGTGCTCACCTTCCTCTTCATCTATGACCCCTTTGAGGCTCAGCAGGTCACTCAGAATGACATCTTTGCCTCTGTGAAGTCCCAGATTACCGAGTATGAGCGCAAGTATGCGGAGGTAAAGATCCCCTGGATCAGCGTAAAGACGGATGCACCCTCCCAAATCAAGGTCATGGACATTATCTCCAAGAAGCATCCCGTGGACACGCTTTTTTTTGTGGCTGGCGTGGGGACAGAGGTCACCGTTGACTTCCTGAACCGCTGCCGGATGAACACCATAAACAACTGGCAGGTTTTCTTCCCCATCCACTTCCAGGGCTACAACCCAGCCATTGCTTACCACAACCAGGTGCCACCAACCACACTGGACCTGCTGCGGGACATGGGGCGCTTTGACCGTGATGTCTTTCATGAAGCCTGCTTCTACAACGCCGACTACATGGCAGCACGCACCCGCATGGCGGGGGACGTGCAGGAGAATGAGGACATCCTGGAGACCCTGGACATCTATGACATGTTCATCAAGTACTCCAATCTCCATGTTTTCCGGGCTGTGGAGCCTGCCCTGCTGCAGCGCTACCGGCACCAGGCCTGCAACCCCCGGCTCAGTGAGGACATCTACCACCGCTGTGTGCAGAGCAGCCTGGAGGGTGTAGGCTCTCGCTCCCAGCTGGCCATGGTCCTTTTTGAGCAGGAGCAGGGGAACAGCACCTGAACCCTGGACCGTGGAGGGGCTGGCCCTACCATACCTGCCTGCCCACTCCACTTCTGCTGCCCAAATCTGTCTTCCTTCTCCAGCAGCTGCAGGGATTGCTGGTGTCTGAGCTCATGACATGCCCCACTGGGGCTGCCCAGGCCGGGGTCTGCCAGCCCAGGGTGCCTGAGTCTTTTTCAAGCGGCCATGGCTGTGCAGACCCCAGGGCAAGATGGGATCAGAGTCACTGAGCTGCAAGCCGGAATGCTTGGCTCCTCATCCAGAGCTGCTGGCTACTGGCCCCGTCCCTCTGTCCTGGCCCTGCTGCTGAGCACTGGGGAGATGGGCTGCCCTGTCTCTTGCTGTCCCACATCAACTGGGGGAATGTAGAGCCCAAAGTCACCCTGCTGCAGGGCCGTGACTGCCACAGGGCCTGGAGTGATCTCTCATAGTTTCCCCAGTGTCCTGGGACAGGACTATGCCCCTCACTCCTTTGGAGCATTGGCCTGGTTGTACAGGGAGGGACATGTCCCTGTGCCTGCCACAAGCTTGAGCAGTGGAATGGGGTACATCCCATCCCAAAAGAGCAATAAGAATGTTGGTTTTGGGGTTTTGCCACTTGGCAAGGAGCTGGAGTGCTCCTGGCTGGTTGGGATGTGAGGAACTTGGCCCCTGGGGCTGGTGGGTGTAGGGGGTGCCAGAGGGGATCCTGCTGATTTCACGTACTGTGAGCTGCTCCCCATGGGAACCATGACCCAGGCCGCTTCGGCCTTCGCAGTATTGATAGGACGTCAGAGGTCACAGCCCTCGGACGAGAGCCTCCTGACAGAGGTGGGATCCCTCCCCACTGTGGGGCTGCCCTCAGGGTCGAGGGACGTTGTGCCTGACACTGATGGGCGTGGCAGAGGGTTTGGCTGTGCATCTCCTAAGGAGAAAGCAACTGAGGAGCTGCTCTCTGCTCCTGGTTTGTATTTAATAGGGGGGAAAGGAGGGGGGATGGGGTGCATTTACACTAATAAAATGGAGAGATGTACCAGTGGGTCTGGCTGATTCTTTAATGAGGCACCTATGGGTGTTCTGCTGGGGGTCTGTGTGGTGGTAGGTGCTGGCTGTTTGTATAAATTCTGTCTGCAGCTGGCTGGACAGATTCCTCACAGAGATACTTTCCCCAAGCACCTGCAACACCCTTTACCTGAGCAGGGAGATGCCTGCTTCATCTTAAGGAGGCTGTGGGAGCCCATTGCCTTATGGACAGGCTGGCAGATGCTGTGCCAAGCAGACACTTGGAAATACCTGCTTGAAGCCCGGCGGCTTGCAGCAGGAGTCCTGCACTTCCTCTGATGCTCATGGTCTCTGGGGCTGTCCTGGTGTAACTACCCGCTACCATCACTGATGGTGTGGCAGGGTGCTGAGCCCCCCACATGGGAAGGCCAGTGTAATGTGCTGACTGCCCTGTCTTTCATGTTGCTGTAAACTTGTGGTCCTACTGACCAGTCCTCCTCAGCCCTGCCTATGGGTGGAAAAGCACTAGTGAGTGGCTGGTGCAGCTGTGTGTCCTCCCATGTCTGCTGTCTCTATAACAGCCTTTGTGGTCTGTCTGTGAGGAAAGGGGACTCCTGGCCCATGTAAGAGCATAGGTTGGCTGCTCAAGTGAGGTGAATTCTGCCATCCAGGATCTGGGATCAGCTCTGAAGGAAACTCCCAGGCCAGAAACTGGGTCTGAGCACTGTGTTGGATCACTAGTGCTGATTTACCCTCTTTGCATTGCTTTCACCCTTTTTGGGCTGTTTTACATCTCAGGGCTTCTCAGCACTTGTGTTTTCCAGTTCTGAGTTGGGCAGAGCACTGTGGTCCTGTCCTGGACTGTTTCTTCACCTACAGCTCCTATTTGTATTATGAGATGTGGGGACTGTGTCCCCTGCCCATGGCATCTGCTCCAGGCATGATTTTCATGGCTCCATGTGCTATTCCCACCAGCCCTTTACTCATCATGTTTTACTGCTTCATGAAACACATGTATCAAAGAGACATCCCCAAGAAAATTAACTGAACCTACTCACTATTGCTATCAAAGGTGCTAGTGCTCAGCAAAACTCCTTGAGAGCCCCTGGGCTGTATGGTATGCCTTTTCCAAGGATACCTCATTCATCTCTTCCTGCTCTAGTCTCTGTATCCATGGAGTAGGAGTGTATATGTTTAAATATAATTTTATTATATTTCAGACAGTAACTGTTAGCTTGTTCTGAGTATTTCTATTTTTGATCTTCCCTGAACACGTCCTTAATTCCCTTTAAGTGGAAATCTGGGACAGAGGGAGCGAGGCAGATGCAGGTGTGTTGCAGATACGTTTATCCTCTGAAAAGCAGACCAAGTAGTAAGATGTGATTAGGCATTAGAAGAGTATCGAGATGGTAATAAAGCGGTTTCAAATCAAGTTGGCTGTGAAAAGAAACCCAGAATTGTCATTTAATTATCATGAGACTGTCTAGATAAAGTTACTCTTGCCTCACTGCTGTTTGCCCAGACCTAGTTAGAGGTGTTTGCATACTTAACGCTCTGTACTATCAATACCAGCAGAGTCCCTGCTCTGACATATGTATGAGCAAATGACAGTGCTTGTGGCACTCCCAGCATGGTTACTGCTCCCTTTTCAAGGGAGCTGGCAGGGTTTGAAGCTGTTTTAGTGTTTGCCAGGTTATTTGCTGCATCAAAACATCATGAAACCCTGAAGAAGGATGTGCAAAACTCTGGGGAGGGGTTTGGTGACACAAGCAAGGTGAACGCTGGCGTGAAGTGAGCGCTGGCTGTGCTGTCTGAGACATGGCAGAGACGTATGACAATGGGGACATGCGCACAACTGCGCTCTGCCCCTCTCCTGCCCTCATAGGGCTGGCAAGTGCAGGCAGGGCACAAGACTGAACAGTGACACCTTTGAAAGGGGCAGGAGGAGCAGCCCTGGGTGCTGATGTGGGCGGCTGAGCAAACAGAGACATTCCGTGATCCCTGTTCAGGTTTGACCGGTACTTTCATAGAATGTATGGATTTTTGCACTTATCCAGTTGCGGAGGCAGGGCAGTGAAAGGTCAATTTTACCAACAAGGCAGGAGAAAACTTGTCTCCTGCCTTGTAGACTTCTGCTTCCCTTGTGGAAATTTTCTAAGTGTTACTTGCTCACCACAGCAATCAAGAGAGGCAGAGCAACTTCCTCTTGGAAAGTTTTTCAGAAGAGAGAGTGAAGGGGTGGTTCAGCAGTCTGAAGCACAAGAGGGAATGTCTGAATGCACTGGGCCTGCGTGGGCACCTGCGTCCCCTCTGCCTCCCCTCTTATTTCTGCATTGTGACAAGGAAAGGACTCAAACTGGGGAAGACCCAAGCTACTGCTGTTCTCCCCCCACCCTGGTTTGTCTTCCTGTGTCTGCAAACATAACAGTGAGCCTGTGCACAGGGAAGGCAAAACCAGCTTCTCTAGCCCTGCTTGGGTCACTTCAGGCTGTGCTGAACTCCGTGGAAAGCTACTTCAGCCCCAGCAATATTAATCAGTTTGATGGCTGACCTTTGGGAGGACATGGGAATTGTGGTCATGCCAGGAAAAGGCTGGAGGACAAGGGAAAATGCAATGCTCTTTATTCCCTGTGCTTTCATTGAGGAGGGGCCAATGGTACCTCACTGCCTGTCCTGAAGGAGCAGCTCTACTGGGCACAGGCCAGGACCCAGCTTCAGCAAACATTTCCTCCTAAGTGAAAGCAGAAGAAGCTGCTCTGCTTGAGGAGGAGTGGACAGGGACGTGCCAGGTTGTGCCTACATCCAATGCCTTGGATACCCAACATACTGCTGAGCACCTCTGGAGGGTGTGAGGGGCTTTGGTTATGGTTTGTTCTGGCCAAGCTCAGTCAAATCAGAGCATTTCAATGAAGAAGGAAAGCTGTAGGTGCAGGCAGAGCTGCTGTCAGTGTGTACTTGCCTGCAGGGGTCTCCTTCCACGGGGTGTCAGCATATCTGGCTATGCCCAGGGTTGTCCCCTCTGGGGCCACACCACCCCAGCACTGGCAGAATGCAAGATCCTGAAGCTCTGGAACTGGGGGAAGAGGCAGGCAGCTTGCTTGGACTTTGATTTTAATTGCCTCCTTGGTTTTTCCAGCCTGCTTGCCCACTGTCAGGGGCTGAGTACTGGAAAGTGGGTGCTGTGTGTCCCTTGCCTAGCCCAACTGATTGGCAGCACCAGTCCATTTTTCCAGGAAGGGGGTCATGGGAAAATGATCAAACAGCAAAGCAGTGAGCTTGGCATTTGCATACAGACATACAGACATGCTGAGAGCCACTCCTTTCTCCAGGCATTGCCTGCCACCATCAACATCTCCAGGCAGGAGATGCTTGGAGAGGAGGTGACAGCAGGAAGACCACATGTCTCACTCCATTTTGGGGCTTACTTCCAAACCCTCTGCTCCCAAGCTGGATGGTTTTGTTTTCTTTGAAATGTAGCTTTTCTATAAGAGCAGCTGTAATTATTGTTTGTGGCAGTGGAGGCACGTTGGGAAGTGTCCAAAGGAGATGCCTATCCCATAGACAGAAGAGATCCTTGCTGCCTGCTGCATCTTGGTGCCAGGGACTAATACCACAGGAGCTGTGTTTTCTGGGGTTGTCACCTCTGTGGTGATGGAAGCTGTTGCCAGCACAGCCAGTCCTGCTGTGATCAGGTATTTGGCATTTGTCCAGAGGGCTGTGCTCATTAAAATTAAGGGCCTGTTTCACTGTAGTGGATCCCCTTTTAATTATGTCCCAGCTATTTCATGTGGCTCATTACAGGTGTTTCAAGCAGCGCTGTGCTGGGTGAGCCCCAGGTGGCAGCATCTCCATCTCTGCATGGGACCAAGCCTCCGGTAGCCCTTGAACAGACACAGTGTGGGAGGGGACACCAGGGGGCCACAGGACTGGGGTTTGTGGTTGGCCCTGGGGTGTTAAACCTGGATTGCCCACTGGCCCTCCTCAGTCCAGTGCCATCTGCACTGGGACATGAGGCATGTCACAGACAGGGGGTGATGCTGGGTTCACCTCGTCCGCCTGTCCTGTTTGGAGAAGTGGGAGACAGTACAGGACCTGTCACTTACAGATAGCACCTGGAAGTTGTCAAATTAAAAATAGAGGTGCTGAGAGCAACAGGGAGAAATATATGTCAAGTCTTCATTAGCTCATCACTACAGGGCTCCTGGAACAGTCCTGAGGCCACTTTATTGGCATAAAGCCGGGATGGGTCATGCATGAAGCTCAGCCTTTCTTTCTGCCATGCCTCACTTCTGTGTGTGGTGCTGAAGGAGCTGGAGGACATGCTCGTGGGCTCACCACACAATCCTGCTTTCCTTGCTCAGCTCCTGTGACATGTCTTCACTGTAGAGCAGGAGGCACCATGAACTCCCAGGTGCCATCTTGGTGTGGGTGAAATGATGGGGCATCCTGGAGGGACAGATGGCTCAGAATCTGGTCGCAGGGACAGTCTCATCCTCTTACTCGGTGATTAAAAGGATGTGGAAGATTTTCCCTACATTTCCCTTTAGCACCCAGCCTCAGTACTCTTCTCATAGGTCATGGTGTGAGCTGTGGGATGTGGCCCTGTGTCCCAGCTGCACCAAGTTAACTCAGGCATTTTCAGCCCTCACTGGTTTAGAGGGAAACTTATGGTGCCTGGTGCTGGCAGCCTTCACCATGAGGTCAGCTTCTGTTTCCTACTGTGTCCTCTTTGTGCTGCAGGGTAGCTGGGGCAGATGGAGAAAGTCTGGAGAAGGCAGGAGCTGGAGGAGCACCTCTGCCTGGGAAAGCCCCAGCAAGGCCCCCCTTCCCCTCCACCCATCCTCTGCCTCCCCCCTTTCAGTTTCACCTTGCACCCCTCGCACATGAGCACAGGGCTGTGAAGTGTTCCCTGGGTCCAACCATCACCTCTCCTCTAGGGTGGTGTCTCACCCATTTCTCTGCCCCATCAGCCCTCGCAGGCATCTCTGGACCTACTTGTGCCTCTTTATTAGGGAGTATTTGTACATTTATAAAACAGTGACGCACATCGTTCACGTTGACCAGCACGAGGGCGGTTCATGCTGGCCCTCCCACCATGGTGCCCATGCCCACCCCGCTCAGGGTCCACTGCTCCAGCTGGCAAGAAGGGGATACATTCTGCACCCCCACTTGCCACAGGAGACCTTGGTGTAAGGCTGGCTGGCATGGCCGTGGCACGTCCCTGGGCTAACATGTGGTACCCCTTTGGGGACCCTCCTGCTTGCAGGTTGGCATATGGGAACCTCATGGGGAGCCAGCATGGGGTGTTCTGGAGGGCTCCCTGGGGAGCACCAGTGTGGCTGCCCTGCTGGGAGGCTTGCTGTATATTCCCCCATGCTGGGGGACATGGAACAGCATGCACTTGGGTGCTTGCACCCACGGGGAACATGCTTACATATGAATGCATACTCTGGGGGAGCTGTTGGACCACGCATACCCAGAGCCAGGGCTGCTGGTGCCCTGGTCCCTGCTCTGTGCCTCCCATGTGTGGGGCCTTGAGGGCTGCAAGGATGATGGCTCCTCCTGCATCTATGGCTTTGGGCATGGCATAGCATGGCCATATTCCATCTGTAGGCACCAGGGATGGGAACCAAACCAGCAGGGACAGAGGCTGTCTGGCTCAACCCCAGCCTTCCCCAGAGGTCCCAAATTCCTGCCCTGGGGTCCCCCTCTGCCAAATGTGTGTGTTGAGGGGGGCTTTGCCAGCTCGCCCCCCCTCCTGAGATATTTTGGGGCAGTTTGCCCTGCGCTGGTGTCTGCTGCTACAGTGGAGGGGGTGGAGGCAATGTACAACAGGACAGGGGGAGTGCTGGGGGTCCTGCCGTGTGTCCTGCCGTGAGTTCTGCCATCTCAGGGCAGGCAGGAGGACTGTGGGCACCAGTTCTGGCCAAGCCTCTGGCCAGCGGGTTGGACTGTGGCTGTCCGGGCGGTGCTGGGCATGGAGCACCCTCCTAACCATGTACAGTCTGGGGGAGGCACAGCGGGTGCTCAGCACCCGGGGCTGGGAGCATGGCAAGGGGTACGTGCATGGTGCAAAAGAGCAGCGACAGGCAGGGGAGTGAGGGCAGGACCCGCCATGCTGCCTGGGCTATGCCAGGCAGCTACACCAAGGGATGAGCCACATTGGGCAATACCTGGGCAAGGGGAGCATGGGTTCACAATGGACTGGGACAGGAGACAGGGGAGGCAGTAGGTTTGCAGTGCAGAAATGACTGAGGATTGTTGGGGGCCAACACTGGAGTGGCAGGGAGAGTCACAGTGCAGGGGTCTGGCTGGGAACAGTGATGAAGGGGCTGCAGCCCTGAGAGGCTGCATGAGGTTGGGCAAGGGTGGGCAGATGTTTGAGGGGGTTTCACAGTGGTGGTGGTGCCAGGGGTCAGGGTGGTGCCATGCAGGTGTGGCTGCAATTGGGGTGTCCCTGGGCTGGCCGTGGGGGCCATGCTGCTCAGAGGGGTGCCCTGAAATGCTGCCCTGCCCTGCTGCAGGAAGGGGGGGAGGTGGTTCCTGGGCAGAGGAAATCTGTTCCAGGCATGTCTCTCTCCTGGGGAAAACCATGCAGGACAAAGACCACCAGCCAGGAGGGGTCAGCAGGGGAGGGCTTGGAGGAGCTCACAGGAACCTCAGCTTACCCCCTTCATGCTCTGCAGCACCATGGCCTCTCTGGCCCACACCTGCTGCTCCCCCAACCCGGCATGCCCATCCCCCTCCACGCTGTGTGCTTGAAACTGGGCTGAGCCCATGTGCTAGGGGCAAGCAGAGGGGGCAGGCAAAAGGGCCGGGGGGCTGCTCTGGTGCCGGTGCTGAGGCAGCTCCAGTGGCATCACTGGGGGCGAACCATGTGGCTGGTCCTGGCAGTAGGGTGGGGGAGGCAGGGGCCTGTGCCCACCGCACCCAGTGCCGCAGTCCCTCTCCATGCGAACGCTGGGGAGGGGGGTGGCAGGGAGCTGCCCCCCAGTCCTGATCTTGCCTAGCAGGCGAAATCCTCGAAGACTCCCTGGTGAGGGTAGTGGTGGCGGTGGTGGTGGTTGGGCAGGATGCCCGCGTTGTAGGCGCCCTCCACGTGCCGGCCCAGTGTCTCACAGGGGCTCTGTGGGAATGCCAGTCAATAGGGTGATCACAAACTCCATGCACCCTGCCACCTCCCTAGTCCTTCCACCCAGCACAGCTGTCCACAGGAGCTCCCCCAGGGGCACTCAGCTCCCTGCCTCCCCGGGACTGCCCTGACTCTGCAGCCTGAAAGCACCAAATGCAGAGCCACACAGACCCTCAATCTTGGGACAATGTCCCTTCCCCCTGGAGTGGGGGCAGACACATGCCCAGGCCCTGTCCTCTCAGCCTCCAGGCAGCCCAGCCCTGCAGAGTACCTGGTCCTTCATCTCCTCCAGTCCCAGTGTGGCAATGCTGCCCGAGGGTTTCTTCAGAGGTGGCTTGGAGCGGCGCAGGACCTGGCTCATCTTATCTCGGACCACCTGGGTGCAGATGGGGGGCTTAGACCCAGACCTGCACACAGGTAGCACCTTGTGTGGACACTACAGTCTATATGGAACTGCTGCCCACTCTCCTGCTCACCCAGGGACAGTGGGACAGTACCTCTGCCCACCACCCTCTCTGTCCTCAGGTCATTGAGGAATGCTGGGGGACCCATTCTCCTCCCACTGCCTTCGAAACTGGGGGGTGTTCCCCAGTTTGGGGACTGTAATAGCCCTCTGGGGTTGCCACACATTTCATGCCCTCCCCGGGAAACGTATCTCTGCACCCACTGCCTAGACACATCCCTGAAGGCTAAGCACACCTCATAGATGTAGTCCAGGATCTCCAAGATGGTGAGGATGCTGGCACCGATGAATAGGCCCATCTGGCCCCCGATGTCCCCTGAAGAGGAGAAGGGGAAGATGGTCACCAGGAGATGCTGTGCAGCCCACTGGAAGCCTGGGGTGGGGCAGCAAGCAGTGCCAGGGCTGCTGGATGGTGGGGGACAGAGCAGTCATGGGGGCAGGGACAGCAGGATGGAGGGAGTGGAGGACATGCAGGATAGGGGACAGTCAGTAGCATTCCACCCTTCAGCCAGCCTGTGGCTGGCTGCTGCTCTGTGTGATCCCTCCCCCACCAGACCCACATCTTCCCAGGGCTGGGACCCAGAGCTCCATGCCCTAGGGCCCCACAGGAAGGTGAGGGGAGTCACCAAGAAGCCCAGCAAGGTCATAGGCTTTCTTCTGCTCAATGGCCTCGTAGTTGAGCGCCTCAAAGAAGATGTCCAGCACCAGGAAGTTCTCCCTGTGGGGACACCATTATGCTCAGCAGAGAGGGCTGGTCACTGACCCTCCTGCACCACTGACCACAAACCTCCCCTGACCTCCAGCCCTCCAGCTCCCAGGTGCTCCCAGATGCTCCCGTGGCCTTCGTGAATTATTCAGGCTGGTACAGTGGGGACATGGATGGGGCATGTCCCAGGCCAGGAGAGACAGTGGGGTGGGCAGGTGCTGGCAGGAGGTCTGGGAAGACATGGACAAGTTGGGGAGAAGCTCTAGTGGCAACACCTCTGGGCAGAGGATGCTGCAGGGACCGAGTATGCCAGGACCCTCTCTCTGCATGCTGCCAGGAGTGGAAGTTCCCCAGGTCCCCAGCCCCCTGCCCACCCCTGGAATACCCCAGTGCTGGCAACTCACCGAATGTAGGTCTCATTCTTGTTGTACTTGCGGGCGAGGTAGCGCGCTGAGCCCTTGTTGGGGATGCGGACCATGGAGATCTCCTTGCCATAGCGTGTCAGGTTGCACGGTGTGGGGCAGCTGCAGCGCTCCTGGATGTCCTCCACTGCTGCATCTGGGGGCAGACACCCATTGACACAGCCGCAATCCCCAGCCCCCTCCCTGGGGCAGTCGGCCGGCCCCTAGATACCCACCCACTGCTGTACCTACCCAGCGTGTGGTCAGCACACTCGATGTACACGTTAGGGGAGCAGATGGACTCATTGCCTGTGGAGAAGCAGCTAGTTGGGAGGGGGGGAGTCTGGCCAGATTCTGCCCCCCAGTCTTGACTCACTCCCTCAGAGGTAGTGTGGCAGGGTACAAAGGGAATGGGGATGAGTGACACTTGGGTGCAGGCTGGGGCAGATGTGGCCCAGGTACAAGGCAGACAGGGAAGGGGCTGACCTGTGGTGCAAGGAAGGTAGGAGAGGGGCCAGCCCAGGGTGTGGAGAGGATGGGCTGGTCCCTGGGTGGAGAGGGATGGGGCTGGGGGAATCCTTGGGTGCAGAGTGTTGGGGCAGAGGTGATCTTTGGGTGCAGGCTGCAGGGAGTTGGGGCAACACCAGCAGGACTGTTGGGGCAGTAGGGTGCCCCTCACACCATCATGCACACCCCTCACCTGGCATATGGACCATGCGGCAGTGGCAGCTCTGCACCACGGCCTGCTTCTCACACTGGAGGCGGCAGGCAGCAATGCTGTAGGTGTCATAGCCGGGCAGCATCTGCTCCCCCTGCATGCTGGCCCGGCAGTTCCCCCACGGCTGTGGCAGGTAGGTGAGCTGTCAGTGTGAGAAGGGCATTGCTGTAGGGCTGTGCTGGGCTGGGTGCCTGCAGGCATCTCCCTCGGGGCTGTGGGGCATCCTGCCTTACCCGCTGCTCCTGGCAGGACACAAAGGTCTGGAAGCCAGGCGAGACACCAAAGCCCAGCTGATGGATATAGGGTGGCTCATCCTGGCTGTGGATCTGGACCCGGATGCCAGCTTCAAATGATGTCTCATCTGTGGGAGAAGGACAGAGGTGCTGCATGCCTGCACTGACCCAGCACCTGCACCCCTCTGGTGCCCTGCTTGAGCCATAGTCCCCTCAACAGGGTGCTCCTCCCTCCTAGCACCCCTCACCTGTTCCCTGCCTGAGCCATGGCCCCACTTACTGGTCTCTCTCCAGATGGGCAGGTACTCTTCCTGCTGGATGTCCAGCATGATCTCCAGCCCGTTGCCCATGCCACCTTGGCGAGTCACGCGCGGATTCCTCCGGTCCCCATTGAAGGTGTAGCACTTACCATAGCGTGTGTAGACCTGGGGATGGAGAGAGCAGGGGTAAGGGAGCAGGCAGGGATCTGGTTGAGTATTCTGCAAGCAGGATGAGGTCCAGAAACTCCTTTCCAATTCCATGGAGGTGATGGAAGGGAGGTACAGTCTTGCATGACCCTTGGAAAGGCTCATCTCAGCCTTACTCCCCATACTGCCACCCTTCCACCCTTGCTGGGGTGGGGGTGAAGCATTGTTCCCTGTACCCATGGGGCAGCCCAGCTGTCCTGCTTCTTCCAGGAGGGAACTCACAGGAGTGAAGTGCTGAGGGCCACAGCGCTCTCTCTGAAAGCGACACTCCACCAGCATGTCCTCGATCTGGTGGCCCAGGCGGTGAAAGAAGCTCTGCATGGTGCGCTCGGAGTGGCGGGGTGGCAAGAAGCGCGAGTAGTTAGCCAGACGCATCAGCCAGGCACGCTGGTCCTCTCCCAGCACGGCCAGCATCTCAGGCACCAGTGAGTGGTCCTCCTGGGCCAGCCCCAGCCACTCTCCCACTGAGTAGAGGTCAGGCTTGGTGAGGTGCAGGAAGCGTGCCCGGTTGGGGTTGCAGAGGGTGACAGCCGGAAAGCGGAGCTGGGGTGCCTGGGTGAGGCGTGCACGGGTGTGCACAGGGCATGAGAGCAGGTGGTGCAGGCGGTCAGTGGCGCCAGTAGCCAGCAGCCCGGCAGACACCAGGAAGGCCAGGCTCCAGAGCAGGCGGCGCAGGCGGGACTGCGGCCGGGTGCACATGTAGTGCAGCCCAGGGATGCGGGTGGCTCGCAGGATGCCAACAATGAGCTGGGGAGCGCTGCTCTCCTGGGATGATGTCAGAACCTCCCCGTCCTGGCAGCAGGCAAGGGGCAGTGGCATGGCTGCAGGCAGGGTGGCTCCTCTGGAAAGAGGGCTGCAGGCTGCCCCTGAAGCTGCCCAGAGTCCCTAGTCCCCTCCAGGAATCTCTCCCTCCTGAGAGGCTTTTGCTCTGCACCTTCCTGGAGATGAACAAGGCAGGCGCCTTCCCGAGCTACTTTGGTGATGGGTGAGGGGAGGGAGAGAAGGGGGTTGCTACAAACACGCCTTTCCCCATCCTCCATTCGCGAATGGAAAATTCCTCCTCGAGCTGAGCTGGAACAGGGGTGCGTGGTGTCTTACCCCAGGCAAACTGAACTGGCAGCCCCAGTGTCTCGGCATGGTGGGCATCTATGTCTGGTTAATGATGATCTGTCCCAGGCACACTGTGTGTACCCTGTGCCTAGGAATGTTATATCTCAGCTCTTTCTCCTTGTCTCCTTGTCCCTCCAAAGCAATTCACTGCAGCCACCACGAAACCCTGCCTGGACCTCCAGGGTCCCAAACTGTGTCTGCTCTGCAGCTGGGGACCTGGCCCCACAGAGGCAGGACAGTGACAGCCCTGGGGGGCTATCACCTACTGCCCGTGCTGCTTGGGACCTTATCTATCTTGTAGCTTGGTATCCCTGTCTCTGGAGCTGGGTACCTCAGTGCATCTGGGCCATGTGGGGTGGGAGAAGCATGACTGTGGGTCAGGAGGAGTGGAACCATGGGGTGGGAGGCTGCATGGGAACCCACCCGCGCCTGGCGGGCGCTTTGAAGTGACAGCGAGGCTGTGATCAGAGCGCAGCAGTAGTGGGGGGTGTCTGTACCTGGCTGTCAGGGTGGCTGGCAGCGCCCCGACAGCCTGTCAGGTGTCTTCAAAGCTCAGCACCGCACTCTCCTCAGCCTCTCATCTCATGCTGCTGCTGCTTCCAAGCACCCACCTTTGGCACTCACCCAGTGTGGGCTGGCATGGGGAGGGCGGTGTCCCTCTGCCTCCACAGCCCCAGGATAAGTCAGGGCTACTGGGCCCCATGAAGAGCCTTGACCTCAAGGTATCCTTGAGCTCCATTGCATCAGGGCAGGAAAAGGCCAGTGGTGGCAGGAGGAACTGGAACAAAGGGGGCTCCTGATCCCCTCAGCAGTGACTCCCCCAAACCATCCCTGCTGCAGGCCTTGATGCCTGAGCAACACGTAACTATAGCCATGATGGGTACATGGCCAGCATCCCATCTGGCAGCTGCATCACAGGTATAGGAGAACGTCAGGCAGGTCAGAAACAGGGCAGGCACCAAGGGAGGTGAGAGGAGGCAGCGGGCAGCAGGCAGGGGTGACAGGGCAGGGCAGTTCACCCCGTCCATGGTGGTGCACCCCGGCCATGGCAGCACACTCCGTCCATGACAATGCACCCCATCCATGGCAGCGCACTCTATCCGTGGCAGCGCACCCCATCCATGGCAGCACACCCCATCTGTGGCAGCACACCCTGTCCGTGGCAGCGCACCCCATCCGTGACAGCACACACCATCTGTGGCAGTGTACCCCGGCCGTGGCAGTGTACCCCATCCGTGGCGGTGCATCCCATCCACGACAGCACACCCCATCTGTGGCAGCGCACTCTGTCCATTACAGCACACCCCGGCCATGGCAGTGCACTCTGTCCATGGCAGCGCACTCTGTCCATTACAGCACACCCCGGCCATGGCAGTGCACTCTGTCCATGGCAGCGCACTCTGTCCATTACAGTGCACCCCATCCATGACAGCACACCTCATCTGTGGCAGCGCAACACAGCCGTGGCAGCGCACCCTGTCCACGGCAGCGCACCCCGGCCGTGGCAGCGCACCCCGGCCGTGGCAGCGCACTCTGTCCACGGCAGCGCACTCTGTCCATGGCAGCACATCCCGTCCATAGCAGCGCACCCCGGCCGTGTCAGGCCGTGCCCCCGGCACCAGCAGCGGGTGCTTGGCCTGCGCTTCCCGACAGGGGGCAGCAGGGCCCCGCGCTGGGCCGCCCCGCGCCCACCGCCGGCTCCGGGCCCGCCAGGCGTGGCCCCAGCCCCAGGGCAGCCCCTGAGCCGGGCCGGGCCGCCGCTGAGCTCTCTGGCTCCTGCCGCAGCCCCGCCGCCGAGTCCAGCGCTGGCACCATCGCCGCCGCGGGCTCCCTGCTCCCCGCATCCTCGGGACACCCCACCATACCCGCCCTGAGCTGCGCCCTCCAGCCGCCGTATGCCCGCAGCACCGCCAGGACACGGCTCAGCCCCTCTCTGTGGGGCGGCTGGAGCCGGCTCTGTTCTTTTCTGAGGTTTATCGCGGCTGTGAGTGCCGGCGGCCGCCAGCCTGATACCATCAGCCCCGGCACACCAGGGCAGCTTCTATATTAGTTTTATTTAAACGGAGGATAAGCTCCCCAGGCTGGAGAAAATGTCATTTCTGTGAACGCTTCCATCTCGTGTCAGTTCAGACATCTCCGGGAGGCATGGCAATCACCCTGGAGCGGGGTGAGGGATGGGGATGGGATGCAGAGGCTGGGGCACGTGGGAACAGAGCTTCGGGACAGGGACCAGTGTTGGGCAGGATTGGAGGAGAAGGTCCAGCTGTGGTGGTGGCCGTGTTCCAGGCAGGTGGACACGGCTGTGGAGGAGCGTGGGGAGAGCAGGGGTGCCCGTGGTGTCCAGCTGAGTTACTCACTTGACGGCTACTGGGGTGCCAAGGCCAGCTGTGAAATCACACTGGCGAGAGCACAGCACAGTCCTGAAGGGCTTTGCCTTTCCAGCATGACAAATCCAATTAGATAACAGGGAGTGCACGAAGAGGAGGAGGAAGAAGAGCAGAGGAGAGCCTGCCTGCACCAGGAACATGATTTACTCCCTGTAGCTGACCCAGAAACACCTTGCAGGACTGTAGCACACATGTCCAGCCAAGGACAGCAACTGGGGCGTGGGCCTTTGGGCACCAGGCTCTGCCTGCTGTGCACCCATGAGTTTTGCAGCCTTAGGGCCAGAGAGGCAGCATTCCCATGTCACATGCTGGTCTCCTTGCTCAGCCAGTGCATGCCGGTATCCCCACGCCATGCTCACATGCAGGGGAGACCCCATTAGGGAGGTAATTTCTTGACACGATTCCTCATTTTCCTCTCTCTCCCATGGAGGCACGCTGACCTTGACAGAAATAGCTGCCTGCGCCTCAGCAGGCAGATCCCAGCCAGATATTGCTGGGGACCCTGGCATCTTCTTCCATACCCCACACAGTTCTAGGCCCCCCCAAGTGCCTTCCATGCCCCTGAGACTTGTGTCCCAGCTCCCCTGCTGTGGGGAGCCTTATGGGAGCAAGGTGCTGACCCCCAGCATCCTCACCCTGGCTCACCCCAGCCCACTCGTGAGCACTGGGGGCATGAGAACCAACATCACACATTCCCAGTCCCCCATCCCCAGTGCTGCCATTGTGCCAGCCTCGGGCTGATCCCAGCTCACGCAGGTATTTCCGCGGCTTACATGGCTCCCCACGGTATTCAGCCTCTGGAAGACGACATTAAACATTGCAAGCAGTGACAAATCCTGATTGCTCTGAGGAGACAAGAGGCCACACTAAGCTTCCAGCCAAATGTTTTCATGCGAGTCGAACGAGCTGCGACATGTGCAGTGCCAGCGGGTCCTGCTCCTGCACGCCGGGGCACCCAGCTCTGCTCCCACATCCCCACTGGGACAGCCAGCTCTGTTCCCACATACCTGCTGGGACATCCAGCCCTGCTCATACATTCCCACTGGGACATGCAGCTGACGGGCAGGCCCTGGGCATGGGCACACCACACAGGAGCAATGACCCCAGTGCAGAAGCACCCCTGAGAACCGTCATCATTGCGGCATAATGGGGATGGGGACAGGGATGGGAAGACACCAGAGTGCTGCCCACCCTGGACTTGGTGGGGGTGCCAGCCCAGTGGTAACCTGGAGAGTCATCTCCAGGTACCCAAGCCTAGAAAGCAAATTAGCACGGGCAAGGCTGTGACATAAAGAAAAGCAGCCTCCAAAACTAGAAATGCTGCTTCCTGACTGAGTGCAGGCAGCTGGAGGTACAGGGATGTTCCTGGACAGGGGATGTGGCAAAGGAGCTGAGGCCAAACCAGGATGACACTGATAGAGCTGGGGCAACGGCACACCCCTGCACCCTGCCTTCTGCGCTGCTCCTGCCCCCCACTGTGGCCATCCCAGCCCCAGATTCCAGCTCTGCTGGAGCCACTCACTGTGCCAGAGCCCCCCCCCCCGAGGCAGCCCCCCATCCCCATGAGCCCATTTCCCCCACACAGCACAGTCAAGCCCCGCCTGGGTGCCCCGGGAGGGAAGCCGCAGCGCTGACGCCAGCATTACAACTGCCCGGGATATGAGATCCGCTTGGATTCAGCAATTTCAACTCATTTCAAGCCCGATTCTGCAGCAATTTTCTGAGCCAGTGGGATGTTTTTGCCACTGCAAACGTCCCTTCTCATGCATGGTCGCACCATTTCCCTTCCCTGCTCCCAGGAGGATTTGGGGAATGGTGCCAGTTTGGCTCGACCCCAGCTCTGGCAGTAGCACAACCATCTCCCACACTAGCAGCGCCTCACTGAAGTCCCCTGCCCCACACAGAGCTGCTGGGATGTCTCCTGAGGGACACAGCCCTGCATATGGGGGCTGGGGCTGCTGCCCCCATGGGGCACCAGGCTTTGCATCCTCAGCCCAGACAGAGCAGGGCACCTTTGGCACAACACACACAAGTGATGGTTTGGGCTTTTTGTTTCCCCCATCCTGTGAAGGACTAAGCTCTGGAATATCTCCTGCGGCTCCCTGACCTGCCTCCAAAAGAGGAGGAAAAGCATTGTGGGGCAAGGGGGCTAGAGGCTGCTACAAACATATCCCAGAGAGGCCAGGACCCCTCCTGCCACCACAGGTGTGCCTCTCTTTGTGCTACAGGATAGTGCTTGCCAGCTGAGTCCCCTTGGCTAGGCCTGAGCCACCAGTGGAGGTGTGGGCGTGTGGGGCTGGCAGAGCCCATTTCATGCCAAGCAGGCTCGCTGCTGGAATACCAATTGCTCAGCTGTGCTGCAGGCTGTGCCGCTGGCCAGGCAGAGCAGCGGGAGACACCCAAGCCCCAGCACTGGGCAGGGCAAGCAGGTCACAACCAGGCTGCTGTATCAGGACAGCATGTAACCCATGTCCCCAGGAACAGGCAGGATCTAGACCAGGGCTTCCTGCTCCTGGTGGGTCAGAAGCATAGGGGTGCAATGCAAGGCAGAGGGATGCACCGTGCACATGGGCAAGGACACCTTCCCACATATCTGTCCCAGTGCTGCCAGTGACTATTAAAGCAGGGAGACATTGGCACCATACAGCTTTCAGGATCAGCATCTGTGACAGCATGCCCAAACTCATGTGCCAGAGAAGGACCTCTCCCTGCAAACCATTGCCCCAGGAGTCCTGCACTGGCCAAGCCAGAAGCTGGAGAGAGCTGTGCTGTCCATGCCACATGGAGCCAGGGTGGCTGTGACACAGAGGCTAGTAGCTGGGGACCCCAGCTTCTCACCTCTCAACTTCACTGCACAGGCATGGCAGCACACTGCACACACATGACAGCCTCTGGTAACAGAGAAACTGCCATCACATAGCTGTGCTTTCTACTCCTGCTGCTCCTGGGGGGAACTTGTCCCAGAATCTTACTCATTTCCAACCTAAATTTATTCATGGCCAGTTTTTACCATTTGTTCTCATGCCAGCATTGTCCCTTAGCTTAAATAGCTCTCTTCCCTCCCTTGTGTTTACTCCCTTGATGTATTTATAAACAGCAATCCTATCCCCTCGCAGCCTCTAGCCTGCCAGCCTTCACGTGCCAATCACTTCTGGTTTCCTCTCCCGATTCCCGATTCAGGCTGTGCCTGCCTGCGCAGCCCTGCTGCCTGGCACAGCATTGGCTCTAGCCCCTCAGCCCTGCCTGCCCAGGTGTAGCAAACTGGTCTGCCCTAATTCTACAGCAGCCGTGGGGCAGCATCCCAAGTCGGTCGGAACCATTGCCCCAGCCAGGGCTAACCTTCTCCCTGCAGATCTCCCAGCAGCTTGTGCTTTCATACAGTTTGTTTTCATGTTCAAGTGTCCATCATAAGGGACACCTTGGCAGGTGAAGGAGCCAACACCAAGGGAATTGCAGAAGATGAAGTGCCAGTGACAAAGGCATGCTGCAGTGCAGGGCAGGGATGCGAGGGGGAGGGCAGGCAGGAGCAGTGAGATGAGGGGGCAGGGGCTTGGGAAGTCCACTTCATCCTGCTGGCAGCTAGAAAATCCCTCTGAGTTATTAAGCATGCTGCCTACCTACCCTGTCTCTCCCTGAGTACACGAATGGGGTGCTGGAGCTGCAGAAGGTTTCTGCCCCATGTTTCTGCCTCCTGCTTTAAGAGGTGCTCAGGGTCCCCCTGGGAAAGCTTGCACCAAAACTGCACCCCCAAACATGCCAGAACAAGCTTTTCAAGCTGCTAACACACTCCCTAGCTTGGGTTTGGACTGTGCTGAGCAGCAATCCTGCCATCACTCTGTGCACCCTCCAGGCTCTCCAGCCAGCTTCCCACCCTCAGACACCCCTGTGCAGGGCACGCCGCTCCCGGGCACAAAGCACAACATGCTGCAGATAAGCACTGGGATGGGCTGCAGCTCAGCCTCGCTGCTGCAAACCCAACAAACACTCACATACACAGAGAGCAATAATGATGGGTTTGGGTAGCAGGCTCCCCTTGGCAGCTGGAGGAGATCCAGCACCATGCGCAGTACTGTGCAGACACAGCTGGCCCATGCCACTTGCCCTCAGGACCAGAGAAGGATCCCCAGCCCTACAGTTTCACAGAGATGTAGCACTGAGCCCACACATCTTGCAGGCTGGAGGAAGCAGGGAACATCAAGGATGCCCGAAAGTGGGGTATGAAATGTCCCCGGGGCTCCTTCATGGAGCTTAGGCAGCCTCTGCTCTTTGGCTGTTGTCACCCCGCAGGAACCCCAGTCCATCAGTGCCTCTGCATGGTGCTGGTTGGACGCTGGTGGCTTTTGGCTGCAGATCCTGGGCATCCCCGGCCCTGTCTTGCTCTCCTCCGCAGGCGGGGCCCTGCGGGGAGGTGTCCCCGCATCCCCGCTTGGCTCCGCGGGCAGCGCATTCCCCGGAGACCACTTCTCTTTGAAAAGCAGCCGTACAGGGAGCTTTGCCGCCCGTCCCCAAAGGGTTAACAAGCAATTTCCTTTGCTGACAGCTCGGAGACCGTTCTCTATCGACTGCGGGAGAATAAGAGGGGAGAAGCAGCGAGATAAAAAGGCAGCAGAGCTGGCACCGCCTGCTTAATCCCAGCGTTTAATCTGCTGGGGCAGCGCAGGCAGCCTTATCTCGCCGTCCTTCTGCTGCTCCATCTCATTACTGCTCCCACGGCTGCCGGGAGATGGGGGAGCTGAGCCGAGGAGCTGGGCCCGGGGCAGGGATGCCGCCTGCCGCCCCGCTCTGCAGCCCCCGCTCCTGGCACCACCACACCGCTCGCTGCCTGGCCGGAGCCGGGGTGTCACACGCGGGCATGGGCGCACAGGCTGCACGCACGAAGCATGCTGGCTGGGGCCAGGCGCTGTCACACGGCCTTGGGGACACACTACCAGTGACACACAGTCACATGTTTCCCGATTATTGAGCTCCGGTAGTCCAGTTTGCGCGATGCCCAAGCCCCCATGGGTTTATGGAGGATGCAGGGCTCCATGGGAAGGTGTGTGTAGAAAACGGTATGGCCAGGACAGCAGGCAGGACAATGCCACCTTGTCCTGCATGTGCCCCTCCCTCCATCTTCACCTATCCAGGTGTCGCCCTGCCAGGTACCAGACCAAGCCAGCTCTTCCCGCCAGGCACACCACGGCCATTGTTGCTGGGACACACCAGCCTGGACCTGGCAGCTTCCGCAGCCTCAGGGCAGGGTTAGGCAGGAGGGGAGCGGGTCCCTCCAGTCGTGGCATTTATCTATAAATCCACAGCACTGACACGGTGAAGATGAAGCCTCCGCTCTTGCCAGGTTGTCACGGGGGTTATCCTCCTGCCTATGGATGGGTTTACACTGATAAGATTTATTGTCACCCTGGCTGAGGTTCTGCCAGCACCTCACTGCCTGCTGCTCCTGCAAGGCTGTGCTGCCTGCTGGGGGGTGTTGTGAGGGGCATGAGCAGCACCTCAATGAGCAGCTATCAGTAGAGTGGGTCCCTAGACAAAAGGGCAGCCAGACATGAGCCTCTGCTCCCCACTGCTGGGGCTGATGGGTTTCCTGCCCACCTGTTGCAGGGTGCCTCACACACTCTCTGACCATTTCAGCAGGATGGGGGGGGTACTGGTCCCTGAGCTGGACCATGCTGAGCAGAGCATACATCTGCGCTGCCACAGATTTGCTGACAGTGCTGGCATTGCAGCTCCTGTCACAGCTTGGTGGCTTCATGGCTCTCCTGCATAGTGTGGGGTGACTGGGACTCGCAGGGCTGCTGGGGCAGCCATGCGTGGAGCCACCACAGGCAAGATGGCTCAGGCAGGGAGTGGGGGGCAGACTACATCCTGCAGCCTGAACTCAGCATCATGCAGAAGCTGGCAGGGTGGCTATGGGAACCAGGGCTTCGTGCACCCTGTGTTCCAGGGTGACATGGGACGAGCAGGAATACCCTCAAAAGGCGCACTTGGCTCCAAAACACTCCACCATGCTATGATCCCTCACCCACTCCCTGCTGCCTGCCCCCACGCCATGCTCCCCACCACTGATTTCCCTGGGCCAGCAGGGATTGCCCTAAACCACCTGGTGCAACCTGGCAGGGACTGAACCAGGCTAACTCTCTGAGCAGCAGGAGGGGTAACCGCCTACCAGCATCCTCCCCATCTCTGAAGTCACCACATAAGCCCCGCACAGCTCTCCCATCACCCTGCTCCATCCACTTTCCCACCTCTTCCCCTTCTCCTCCCCTCCAGCCGCTGACCCTTGACACTGCTGCGGGCTCCGCTCTCTCCGACAACACGAATTTTACTCCAATGTGTCAGAACTGAAGGAAACAACATGCAAACAAACAGCCTGAGCCCTGGATGCACCCTCCTCCCCAGGGCCAGCTCAGAGGACCTAGGGGCGATGAGGCCGGTCGGCATGATGGTGTAACCCGACAGCACACAGGCAGCCCTAGTGAAGTGGGGTGATCACAGCTCAGTGGGAAAGGGCTCGTTAATAGCTGAGCCCTTTTAGCAGAGATTAGGGAGCTGCGCGGCTTTGATCTTTGATTGCCAATTTGCATCTTGAAGGCACTGGGACCTCATCCAGCCTCAGTGCAATCCTTTGTGGTTATCTCATGGCTAATGGATTTGTTCTTAATGCTGGAGCGTGCAGGCTAAAGGCTGATTAAACCCTCTCCGCGGCGCTAAATCAATGGAACAAACATGATAGGGGTTGGCTTTCCCCAGCCTGGGTGCTCCCGGGCGGAGGGGCTGATCGAGAGAGCCCCCACACCCTGGCACTGACAGGGGCTCCCTCCTTGGGGCTGCTGGGTAGGGGAAGAGATGCAGGCACGGGCGGGCAGGGACAACCCTGCAGCCCATATCCTTTTATCCCTATAATCCCGTTCTCTGCTTGCCATGTAGGAGGTGATGGACTGGGGATCTCAGGACTCCCAAGGAGTGTGCCTCTCCTGGATGTTTGGGCCACATTGCCCATATGCTGGTCCTTGGCACATGCAGGAGCTCCTCAGTTGTCCTCTTCAGCTCCTCCCAGCTCCCAGGGCCTGCTGTGGGAGCAGGGACGTATCCTGGCAGGAATAGGATAGGGCAACCTGCCCCTGCAGCTGGGGAGCTCCTTCCCCCTTCCTTATACCCCTTTGCCTCTCACACAAAGGGGAGCAGTACTGGCAGCTGCCACCTCCTCTCTTCAGACCATTTCCCCTTGCCCCTGCTTGGATCCAGTGCCTTGTTCCCAGGACTGTATGCTGCTCCCAGCATTCCATACATCCTGTGCTGTGAGCAGGTGTATCTGTACACACTTTCCATAATGCCTGTGGTGTCCATTGCACAACCAGCTTCAGAAAAATGGGAAAATAAAATTCCCATTATGTCTGCAGGCAGCATGAGCAGAGGGGACAAAATGCACCCTGCACACTCATGCCCCAGGAACAGCTGGTCCTTCATCCTGACTGCTGCCTGGGCTGTGAGCCTGGGGATGGGAGCTGAGCACCTGAGACAGGCAGGACTAAAGTTTTGGGGACTAGGAGCTGTGGGGAGTAGGAGTGAGGATGAGGATTGTGTGGCTGCAAGCTGGGAGGAGACTGGCTGAGAGCCTTTTGCAAACTTTGCTTTTTGCAGGGTTCATGGCATTGGCCCAGCTGCTGCCAGGTCAAAGCTACCTGCAGGTGACAGGAGCCCTGATCAGGGACCTTGCTCCAGAGCCCTGCTCCTGTGCCAGAGGGTGAGACATGACCGGCAACACAGCTAGGCTCAGAACAGCACCCTGCTGGGAACCAGTCTGTGGGGAAAAGGTGCTGGAAGCAGCCCCATGGGACCCAGACTGTGTCCATGCCAGGCTCAATTCTGGTGAGCAGCTGCCTCAGAGGCAGCTGGGCTGCTGCACGGCATGGAGCCAGTGGGATCACACACCAAGATTCCCATCAGCAAACTTCAGTATTGAAACATCTCCTCTTTGCCAATATTTGCCAAGCACGGGAGATAAAGTGCATCAGTGCTGGCATTTCAATCCACTAGGGCTGGCAGTGGAGGGGCAGCTGGGCAGTCAGGCAGCTCCCAGAGGTCAGGAGCCCTGTCAGCTCAGGCCCCCAAGCCCCCCTGCAGCAGTGCGAGGAGAGCCAGTATCCCTCCATGCTGCTGCAATGCACCTCTGGAACCCGGGATGGATGCTGCTGCAATAGGCACCACTGCCTCTACCACCCTGCCCTGAGCATCAGCACAGCCCCTTCCTGCCAGAACCTCCACCTCTGCACCATGACAGCCATCTCCACCAGGTCAGCATCTCCCTGAAATCCTCAGTACAGCACCAACCTCCTGTCTCCAGCACTGCCCCATCCACTCCATGTCATCCCAGTGACCCCAGTATGACTGCCCTGCCCTGCCTGCACCAGGCATCCCTTTCTCCCCCTTGCTCCAGGCTCCCTGTGCAGTCTCTGCAGTGGTCCCTAAGAGGATGAGGCAGGACACAATGCTGAGATACAGCTCCTGGAGGAGAAGCCCAGAGCATTATCAGCACAGGGAGTTAATTAAGGCCATGTCAGGCGATAAGGAAACAGGATGTCAGAGCAGCAGCAGCAGCACAGGGGGGTCAGAGCCTGAAAAACACCCTCTGAAAAGCAGCTCCAGGTGCTCGGGAACAGAGCAGCTGTCATGGCCACACATGCAGGGCTCCATGTATAGCACTGGGCATGCTGTACCATGTCCAGTACAGGACAGAATGGGGATGGGATGGGGTGAAATGGGATGAGGATGAGGATGAGGATGGGATGAAGTGGCTGGGCAGGAGGTGTGGCTGTGATACACCATTTCCTGGGCCAGGAGAGCCAGCTGAACAGTCCTGGTTATTCACTCCTGTCCTCATGCAGAAGCAACGCACCTTGGTGTGACCAGTGTCATGCCAGCAGGGCAGGAATTACTGTGAACTCCTGCCCATAATTAGCACATGTAATTGCAGACACTCTCTGATTAGCAGAACCTCAGACCTGGGCATACCAGACTGCTTGACAGTGCTTTCACTGTTCCTGCCTCAGACTGTTCACCTCCCTGCTCAGTGATGACTTCACCCCTGAGCCAGGCAGCGCCATGGGGCTGGGAGAGCCAGGCCAACCTGGCACGGCACACCACAGTCACAGCAGGGTGGTGGGAGCAGGCTGTGGACAGGGGCACAAGCATAGGAGACACACTGCCAGTGCAAACCAATCTTTCCTGCACAAGCTGCAGCATGACCCAGTGCCCTGCCTTGCTGGGCAAGAGCTGAGCTGATGGGACATAATTAATACTTGCATCAATCTCAGCTGGGTTTGCATAGTGCCCTCAGTCCCATGCTGCTTAGGAAGGCAGACTGCTCCAAGCCTTTCCCAGGGGCAGCAGCATCAGATACTGGGCTGGCCCTGCCTCCTCTGCAGGAGTCACAGCCCCGCCACGGTCCCTAACATGCACCCTAGCCCTCCTTGTCCCACTGCAGTGGGGACACCTGCAGGCCCCTTCCCTGCCCTGCTCCAGCCACTGGAGCATTGAAGACAGATGGAGATGCTTCTCTCTGCTGTGGTCTCTCCCTCGCTCCTTGGGCTGTGAAGAAATAGTGTAGATGGCAGCTTGGGAGTGAAGGACACAGCAGGTTTTGGGGGGCAAATGGATAAGGCTGACCTGCAAACACCCCCAGGCAGCTGGGAGGCACCTCTGCATGCCCAGAGGGAGTATAAGGTCCGTGGGAGAAAGGCAGATCCACCGACAGTGCCTTTCTCCTGGAACACTCAGTTTCCTCCTGCCCCTGTCCTGCTCCCATGAACCAGATGAACTCCCCCATCCCATTACTGAAGAGGTCTGGGAGGAAGAAGAGCCAGGGCAGAAAAGAACCTGGAGTGGTGGCAGGAACACCAGGATGCAGGCAGGGACCAGAGCCCTCACTTTGCTGCCTTGTGGGTGCAGGTGCAGGTGGTAGAGGGGTGGGACAGTACAGGGATATGCAGGGTGTCACTGACCCCAGAGATGACAGGCTGGTGATATATCCTTGTGCAGCCGAGTGCAGTGCCTCTCCGCGGCTGCTGACACCACTGACAGCTGCTCCCAGCCCCATGACGCCGTGGGGACTGCCACACTCCAGGCACAGCCAGACTACCGATGGATACAGGGGGAGGCATGGATACATCTCCAGCCCCTGGCCCTGCTCACAAGTTCTCTGTAGCCACTGCCACCAATGTATTTCATCTGTGCCTGACTACAGCACCCACAGCGTCTGCAGGACCTGCATCACCTGTGGTACCTGCGGCACCTGCTATCCAGCCCCGCCCCCCCCCCCCCGCCCCGGACACAGGGGACATGGCCACAGATTGTGACTGGGGGGGGCCACCACCTGATTGCAGCTGCCCAGATGAGTGCATCCAGATCAATCAGAGCTGCACAGCTCTCCTGCATGCCGGGCACCGGGAATTAAACTGCTAATAAGCTGCTGGCTGGAGGGCCGGCAGTTAGTGATTAATCAGAGCCTCTACTCTGACAAGGCTGTGCCTCCTCTCCCTCCCTGCCCTGAACATCCCAGAGCTGGTGGTCAGCAGTGACCAGTACATCCCCCAGCCCCTGCTCCCTGCCTGCCCGCCCAGCCATTGTGGGCAGGGGACAGCCTGGCTCAGCTGTCCAACACAGAGAGGGGTCCCCAACCTCCATGCCACTGACACAGTGCCCACAGGTCCAGCCTCTGGATTTTCTGTCCCCCAGCTCCTTCTGCACTTGCCTTCCCCAGACTGCAATCAGGTAAGAACCTTTTGTTCTGCTGGAAGAAAACGTGTTGAGCATAGCTGAGCTCAGCTGATGCTCATCATGTGCAGAATGTGCTTGGTCTTCTGTGTGAGAGCCTAGCGATGGGTCACGTGATCCAGAGGGTGTCTGCCGTGGGGCTTCCCGAGGGTGGCAGGGGAGGAGCAGCCAATGCAGCCAGCAACATCTCCTGGGGACAGAGCAGGCACATGCAGGAGCCCTGAGTCCCAGTGCATCAGGGTGCAGGTCCAGTCCCCTAACCTAAGCCCAGCAGCACAGTGTCATTTGCCACCCTCATCTCCTGTCTCCTGCTGGCACAATGGTAGGATGGAGGGTGATGGGACTGGCAGAGCCCTGCCTGTGCCTGGCCCAGCGCACTGGGGCATGGGGGAATGCTTTGCAGCATGAATGGGGACAGCCATCCACAGAACAGTGCAGGGAGCTGCAGGGAAGCTACTCGACCTTCAGCCTGACTGCTCCCTGCTGGGACCCTTCATGGTCATGGCAGAGTCAGGACAGGGTAGAACATGGCAGAGGTGTCAGCACCCTTCTGTCCTCATACCCCCCCTTGGCTGCATGTCAGGGCGGTGCCTAGGAGAAAAGGCCAGCGACTGGCAAGGAGCAGGTTAGAGATGCATGTTTTCCCCTATTGCACAATTAGTCATGAGAAGTTTTCCTCCTTTCGTGCATGAAACAGAATTTGGCAGGGTGGTCTGACCACAGGGACTGGCTGCATGCTCTCCAGTAAAAACCCAGCCACATCTGGCTAAGAAATAACCTCAGAGCATCCCTGTGTGTGCAGTGGAGAAAGACAAGGCAGGAAAATCCAGCAGGGCTTGGTCCACAGCCCCTCATGTAATGAGCACCTTCAGCTCCTGGTGTTTGTACCCCCTTCTCATCCCCCAGCACACAAGATGGCCATGTTGAATCGTTGGTGCCTTCATCCCTGCCTGCAGACCCTGTTATTCCAGTCGTGGACATATAAATGCATAGGCAGGGATATCCACTCTGTGGCAGCATCACCTGTCTGGGCTCTCATCCCACCCTGTCTGCCTCCCCCTGCCCACTCCATTCGCTAGGCTGGCTGGAGCCTCAGCCCATCCTTTCCCAGAGGGAAAGCAAGCTCAAGCCTCCCCAACAGTGTTCCAGTTATTTGTTATTGGAAAAAGGGGGAAATACGTTTTTCGACAATTATTGTTTTTTCCACCTGACTGGCTGCAAACTTGTTAATTTTTTTCTTTAATGTGTGAACAGTGTCGACGGCAGCTGCATGTCAAATGACTCTACGCCCTATCGGCGGGTCCCTGGCTGGCTTTCAGCACTCGCACCGCAAACACTGCCTTCTATAAATAAAGGCCTATATCTCATCAATGGCAGAACAGCAGAGCTTTATATAGTCGTCTTACATAAAACCGTCTCTCTTTATGGGCTTCAAACCATTTGCGTCACTTAGTGCAGCTCCGTAAACCTCCTTCTCCAGACACTCCCTCATGGAGGGATACCCGACACGGCTGCCCCATGCCCCAGTCAGGAGCTGGGATCCCCGCTCTGCCTGGGGCTGCCCCTCAGTGCCTCCGCAGGGCCAGATGGCAGCTGCGTCCTTGTTCCCCTACTCCACAACCTTGGCACGCACCTCCCTCCAGGCCGCCCAGCCTCGGCGCCAAGTGCCAGGATGGGCAGCGGGCACTGCCAGGCACTCCGGAGCTTGGGGATGGCTGGCCAAGGGCCAACATCACGCACCCTGCCCTTGTGACCCTGTCCCTCACACCTGTCCTGGGGCAGCACAGTCATGGATGCTGGGAGGTGCTGCTCTGTCCTCTGTCACTTGGGAATCAGAGACCCGAGGGCGTAGGGTGACTGGGGACATGGTGCCAGAATGGAGGGACAGGCCAGCTCACAGCAGCTCTGACTCTGACATGCAGGGAACACGAGCCTGCCCAGTGACTTTCCACCCCACTGCCCAGTGAGCATCTGGTGTGGAGGATTCTGGGGGCTGCCCCCATGGCCACAGGACGCAGGTCCCAGCCCCAGCCCACACACAGGCTCCTGCAGTCCCCAGGGCTCCTGGCTCCATATGGCAGAGCCTTCCCTCCGGCTCGCCGCAGGCGCCCGCCTGCACGCAGTGATGGGTCGTGGGGGAGTGGCAAGGGGGGGCAGAGACTCTTACTGGGGCTGGAGCAATCCTGGCCTGCAGGAGGCAGCCCACACCCCATTTGAGACTCCAGGAGCTGGAGGGGGGCGGGGGGGGGAGAGTACGGAGAGGGGAGGAGGGGCGGGACAAATCTGCAGAGACGGTGGTGACAAGCCTTCATTTACCTTCATGACATCCCAGCTGACTACTCCAGGCGGCTGGAGTCAGAAGGAGACAGGGATCCAAAAGCATCATAGCTCTGGAACCTGTGGTGTACTCTGACCCATGCTGTCCGTGGGACCCCTGTCACAGTTGACAGTGGCATAAAGGAGGGGGTCACAGCAATGCTCTTCAGCCATGGGGCCACCGGCATCCAACCATGCCGCTGGCAAAGGGCACCTGCACCCCAGCCAGCCCTGCCCCATGCCCAGCCAGCCATGCTGCACCCCAGCCAGCCCCATGAACCCCCCACTGCCCCATCTGTCACCCTGCACACTTTCAGCCCCACAGCCCTGTGTTCCCATCACCCCATGGTGTCACAGCCCTGTGGCCCCAGGCACCAGCAAGCAGCAGCTCCTGGAGCCAATCCCCTATGCCTGTCTTGTCCCTATCCCTCCCACAGACACCCGAGGTGCACAGCCCCCTCTGAAACCAGCAGAGCTGGAGGGACACTGCCCCACAGTCACCCCATGGGTGCCCTGGCCCCAGGGGGCAGCAGCGTCCCCCTCCACTCAGCCTGGCATGTGGGCCTAGCCTCATGGCACGTCCCACATCCCTGGGGAGACACACCAGGCGTGGGCGTCCTGGCCGCTGGCTCCCCCCGTATCGGAGACAGGCTTATTAAGTGTGTGATATTAAATTACCCAGATAAGAGCATAAGAGCTTTTAAAGTCAATTCATTAAATATAATTATGAAGAGAGCTTTTTTATGCTCATGGTGATCCGATCTCAATCAGGGAGACGGTGGGAAAGCTGTCGGCTCCTCCAGCATCTCTGCTCCCCCGCTGCGTCGCCTCCGCACCCCCCTGCTCCCCTGCCTTGCCCCCCTCTTGCAGGGAGCTGGTACCCACGGCCATGATCCTTGATACCCACCCCACTGCCCTGGCAACCTCTCCCCAGTGTTGCTGATGGTGTCAGTGCCACCCCACTTGGATGGAGGTGGCATGGACATCTGTTCAGCAAAGGGGTGGGGAAGGGGAGGCAACAGGGGTGAGATGATTGGGACAGTGGCATTGGGGAGGAGGGCAGCAGGGTATGGAGATGCTCAAGGGCAAGAGGCAGGGGTCTGGGAGCTCAGTATAGGCTCTTCCCAGCCATGAATCCCCTTGTTCCCATGATCCAGACCTCTCACTGTCCCCTGCAGACCAGCCTCCTCAGAGATCTAATGATGCATCGCCACTCCCCATGCAGGAGGGGTGCTTGCTTCCCTCCCATCCCACATTTATTAAAGGCACTTTGTGACCAATTAATACCCGCCAAGCAGGTGGCACTTGCCCCGACGTATGCCTGGAACCCTTGTGCAGCTCAGGTGGCAACAAGCCAGGCCTTTGCACAGGAGCTCCCCTCTTGCTCCATGCACCCCCGGCCACAGCCCAGGGTGCAGCTGCACATGGGGCTGCACCCAGATTTACTGGGGGAATCCATGAGGAAGCAGTGGTCCCAACGACACCTCATGACACCCATGCCAATAACGTCTCCCCAAGCATCTGAAAGACATGATGTCAGATTGCAAAGACACCTGCTTGTCCCCTTGTCACTCTGCCCCACCGTCATGAGGGGCTTTGCAGTGACAACCCTAGGTGCAGCCAATCCCCTGCTCTCCCACCACAGTATCCCAAAATCCCATTATCCCCAAATCCACATACTTGGTGCCACAGCCTGAGCAGCTGGGACAAGGAGTAGCAGCATGGCTGGCAGAGAGCAAGGTGGGCTCTGGACTGGGGTGCCTGCAGAAGGCTTGGGGAGGGGGGGGGGGGGGGGCTGCTGGGAGCAGCTACCCGCTTCTGGGAGCTGCTGGACTGACATTTATTTTTAGACGTGAATTGTATAAATTAGCATTTCTCAGCGGATTAAGCAGCAGGAATTGTGTAAAATTAAATGGCAACGAATTGCATTAAAGTCTCCCATTTTCTGGCACAAACAGCGCCTCGAGCTGTGCCCAGGCGGCTCATGTGTAACGGCGTTGGAGATGCTGCTGCCGCTGCTCCAGACAGGAGCAGGGCCAACCTGTGACATGCTTGCACCGCCCAGGACATAGGCCTGGAAATGCACAAACACAGTGTCCAGACTGTGAGGATGGAAGCTCCAAATGGGCTGTGAGCCCCTGGGTAGCTGGCTCAGGCACTGGACTGGGACTGCAGGATGTGGATGCAGTGAGTGCTGTGACCCAGATGGGCACAGATGGGCTCAGCTGGGCAGCTAACAGGCATGGGATCAGTGAGGGATGCTCCAGGCTCGCCTGGGCACTGCCACCATCATCTGCAGCCCAGTCAGGCCCTGCCAAGCATAGCAGGACACCCATCACAGCCACAGTCATGCCACCCTCCAAAGCAAGTGATGCTTTGCTGGGACCTGTATGACACTGCTTGGCCCAAGAGCCTCTCTGTGCCCCATCCAGGGCAGGTTCTGCAGTACCTGGAGCCCACTGAGCAGCTGGGGGACTCTAGCTTGCCCAGCCCTGCACAGGAGTATGGGGAAAATGGAGTGGTTGAATGCCAGGGACTGAGCAGGCACCAGACAGGGCTGGGTAGGTGAAGAACAACCAGTCCAGCTCTTTTACCCAGTAAAAATAGGCTGAAAATGTGACATTTATTAAGTACTATTCTGGTGGAAAGGTCAGAGAGTCCCCGTGTCAGGAGCAGTGGGAGAGCTGTGCTGGGAGGAGGCAGAGACGACAGCCTGCTGCCCCTGCCCACCCCCTGAACCCCTGAATGTGGAATGCAGCTGAGGATGTTGCTCATCTCAGCATAGGGCTTCCCCCACTGGGGTCTGCATGGCGTGCTGGGGAGACCCCTCACATTGCCCACATCCCGGGCAGGCAGGAGGCCTAGCTTGGAGAGGTGGAGCCAGTGCCAGCACCAAGAGGCACTGCCAGCTCTCAGCAACCTCCCTGCTCCCCCCCCCCAGCCTCCAGCCCCGGCACAACTGGCTTCGGCAGCCACACATCACAAACAAAAGGCTTTTGACAACGAATGAGGTTTTGAGAAAGGCACTGGGCTCCTGCCCGGCCACAAGTGGAGCCTCCTGCTGCAGCCACTGCCGGTGAACAGGCGAGATGCTGCTGCCAGCTAGGGGGGGGGGGCCTCCGTGCACTTCCTCCCACAGCCCCCAAACTGCTGCACACCCCATCTGTCTGTCCCCCCATCCCAAAAGCACTGTCGGGAGGGGTCTCTCTTCCCTCAGTGCCACCTGACATGGCCAGAACTGGCCTGGGGTTGTGGCTATACTGGGATGCCAGGCAGGGAGGTTAGGGTGCGTGCAGACCACCCGTGGCAGTTCAGCCCCAGCCCCGTGGGGACACTTCCCAACCTCCTGCTTAATGGCATGTAAAGAGTGCCATTGATTTCCTGCACCGGCCCCTCAGCTCTGCAGCTGCACTCGCCCAGCCAGGAATGCTCCGTGCCCAGCACTCTTCCCAAGGCATCCATCAGACAGCGTGCCGGCGGGCACTGGGCAGTGCCCCCGGGGCACAGCAGAGACTGGGGGACTGCGGAGCATGGGGCAGCTCAATGGGGTCAGAAGAGGCTCTCCAGGGCTCCAGCATGGCCCTCTAGCAGCCGGCACAGGGGGCACATTTGTCAGCGGGGCTGCAGGGAGCCTCGCTGCTGCTCAGGGTTGTCCGTGCCGCTGGGGAGATTTACAGCCCAGCCGGGCTTTATTACATGGAAGATGCTTACGCTGGGGATTTTTTTTTGCCCGATAGTTTCTTAATTTGCTGTCCCATAAAGAATGTGGATTTGTGACGTTGAATAGCGGAAGACCATTTACCACTCACGGCTCTTACTTAAAGGATCCGCATGAGCTATTTATTGCGTGAGCATAGGCTGCAAGCAGCAGCGTGAGGGGACATGCTCCAGCCCTGGCGCTGCTGCTGTTCCTGGATAGGCAGTCGGCGGCAGCCCCACAGCTTGGCCACTCTTGTGCTGAAAAACTTCCAGCCTCTGGACAAAGTCCACCTTATGCCCAGAGGGAAGGAAGACTCTAGCACTCCTGCAAGCACAGCTGCAGGGAAAACTCCTTCTCTTCTCCAGTATCGCTGGGAGACAGCCTCTGCTACAGAGGCTTCTCGCTGTTGGCTGGGTGCCCTGGGACCCCCAGGCCATTTGCCCTACTGGCATGTGCTGCAGTCTGGGAGCCCTCCATCATTGCTAGGACATGCTGTGACTCACAGTTGCCCACAGCAGAGGGGGTACAAAAGCTTTCTGAACATGAAGGCTCACATGGGGACCCAGAAATGGGACCAACAAAGCTTGGAGCTCCCCGCCACATGAGCAGCCTGGGTGGCCCTTCATTGGGACCACAGCTACAAGCACAGGAGTGCCCAAGGCCACACACCACAGCTGGGACTCAACCTGCCTGCCAAGAAGGCTGTGTTGTGTTTCCATCATTCCCAGGAGGCACAAGGGACCGCTTTGGTTTGAGGAATGAAAGTAGAAGGCTCCAGCTGTAAACGGTGTGATGTCTTGACAGGTCTCACTGCTGTCTGGCAAGGCTTTGGGACATATTACATGGCAGAGAGATGTATCACATCTTCAACCATCCCTCCCCACACTCATGCTCTGCAGCCTCTCCTGCCCCAGGTTCACCCCTTTGTTCCAGATAGGTGAGAGGTGACAGGTACACTCCTTTCTGCTGACAGCCCCTGATGCCTCACAGGTCAGGAAGGTTGAGCTGTGGACAGGATGAGTGGAGGTTTTAGGAGCCCTATACTCCTCTTCTTTGGCCATGAGCCTACAGGACAGCTGGCACTAACCATTCTCATGCCTGAAACCTGCTCCAGTGCACGGTGGAGGCACACCAGAGCCCGGCTGCCTGGACATCCCCAGGGCATACTCATAAGCAGATGAGGTAGGCAGGCCAGCTGGTCCTGCACAGCCACACGCTGAGAAACCCGGTCCCAGTGACTGTCCTGACAGTCACCCTTCACTGCCACGCAACATAGTGCATGCCACACATTCTGGCCATGCTGTGGGAAGCTTGTACCTCCCCATCCACCTGAGCTCTGCCCTGCCAACCTCACAGTGTGGCTCAGCACACACCAAATCCCACTGCCATGCCATGCTGTGCCACTGCCCAGCACAAGGCTGGGCTCACTGCCTCCCCCACAAACCAAAGCTGTGCAGGATCCTCCAGAAGGATCCCAAGGCTGGAGTCAGTGTGGCCAAGCCACGTGCAGGACTGCCCAGCACCAGAGCTTCCTGCTCCAAACCCTGCTGAGCCACACTGCTCCCCGGCAAACTCAAGCAGCTGGCATAGAGCAGGCAGAGAGCCCAGCAAATCCCCAGGAGGAGTGGAGCTGCCCCCCGCTCCTTCCCACTCCACTGCAGTGCCCCATGCCACCACCACTCCCCGCACAGGGCAGGCCCCCTTAAACGTCTGTTTCCCAGGGACAGCACCACTCTGCACACTGAGCAGGCATTGTACCGATGGGCACGAAGTGAAACGGAACATGCTGCATCAGCCATTTCCAGCCCCACGGAGCCTCCTCTCTTCCCCAGTATCCTGTACAGCCCATGGCATCACACCCCACTTCCCGACACGGAGCAGGGTCCGGCTGGAAGCACAGCTCCTGAGAACACAGGAGCCAGCTGAGCAGTAGCCCCTGGCAGCCGTAGGAGAGAGGCGGCTCATTTCCAGAGTCATTAAGGTCTGAAAAGGGTCCCATCAGGTATTCCGCCCGTTCAGCACATTTATTTTCCCAAACCACAGCGGGGATTTGTGATTCCAGGCTCAATATTGGTGAGAGCTGCACACAGGCGGCGGTTGGCCAGGGGCTCGCTGCCTGGGCAGACTGGGCGCTGCTGGGAAAAGGCCCTGCTGCCAGTCCCGGGGACTGAGTGGGCAGCCCGGGGCAGCCCCCCGCTCGCCCGGCTGTAGCCGTGCCTCCAGAGCGGAGCCGCTCGGCATTTGTGCTCGGCATGTGCACACGTGCGTGTGCAATGCCGGCAGTCTCCACATTTAAACACATCCCAGTACTAATCCCCCAAATGCCGGAAGGTTCCCCTATGGGCAAAGGGGTCCCTGCCAGCCCCCCCTGCTCCAGCCTCTCTCGCTGAGTAAAGCACCCTGCGTCAGGGCACTTTGATCTGGGGGAAGAGCAGGCTGGAGCCGGACTCTATGCCATAGCTTTCCCCCTGCCCGCTGCACACCCACCCTGGGGACCGCTGAACCCTGCTGCTCACCCACCGCGGCTCCTGCCCATGAGTCCCTCAGGCGCAGACCTGCCGACAGCCCAGTCCTGTGGCGCAGAGCCCTGCTCAAGCTCCCACGGAGGATCCTCTCCCTCTCTCCATGTGAAACTTGGAGGGAAACTCAAACAGAGAGAGATGCAAACTTCAGCAGCCGGAGTGAGCCAGGAAGCCCTGCTCCGGTGCGACGCGAACGGGTGGGTGCCCCCCGTGCCGATAGGGGCCCCTAGGGAAGCTGAGCCAGGTGTGCACTCACCACAGTGAAATCACGGGATGAGCAGTTCTCGCCACTGAAGTTGCAGCTCTTGAGCATATCGTCGAGCTGGTGGCCGGTGCGGTTGACAATGTCAGCCATGTCGGGGTCAGGGTAGAGCAGGTCTGTGGCCTTGTGACCATCCCGATCCTTGGGGGGCAGCCCGGTCATGTTGGCCAAGTGGAAGATGTCAGCGTCGGTGAGTGCCGAGTGGCGGTAGCGGTTGATGTTGCAGATGGTGATGGCGGGGAAGACCATCTCACGGATGGCCTCCTCGTCCAGAGCCATGACGTGGGGGTGCTCCAGGTAGAGCAGCGCTGACTTGGCCGCCTGGTAGAGGAAGAAGGCGAGCGAGGCCAGGAAAGCAAATGCCCAGAAGGTCTGGCGCACACCCAGCCGTCCCGACCGGCAGATGTGTCCCAAGCCGTGCAGCGTGCTGGTGCTGGCGAAGGTGGCCAGATCCCGGGAGCGGGGCCCGGCAGGCTCCTCGATCAGGCTCTCCTTGTCCCCTTCTTCTTTCTCCTTCTGCTTCTCATCCTCTTCAGCAAATTTGATTTTACACACGATCTCAATCGGCATCTGCCCCGTACAGCTGGTGTGCCCAGCCAGCGAGCTGCCCCCTGGCACAGGCACCGGCTGAGAGCCCGGCCAGGCGCTGGGAGGGGATTCGGGTCCCCCCCAAGCCCCAGCACGGCACCGGGAGGGCCGAGCCGTCTCGGGAGGGAAGCGCAGCCCCTCTCAGCAGCTCCGAGCCGCCGCTTCCCTCTTGTCTTACTAGTCGATCGTCTCCTTGTGCCTTCGCTTATCAGCACAAATACAGCTGTCAAAAACCCCTCTCTCTCCTCTCCCTCGCTCTGTCTCTCTGCCTCTCTCCCTCGCTCCTCTCTGGTTAAGACCCCAGCAGATACAGGCAGCATTTAGGCATCATGTGCTAATAAAATCCAGGGAATACTTAATAATTCAAGACATGTCAACATTATTTCATCGTCAAATAAAGAGCAAGCGTCAGAGAAAAGAGGCAGTGTGAAGGGCCCGGCGCCTCCGGGGCAGGGAGCCACGCTGCGCCCGCTCTCCAGCCCCAGCCCCGAAGTGCTGCCGGAGCCACTTGTTTGAATGGCTCGGGAGCTGCCGGAGCCGAACCGTGCCGAGCGGAACCGAGCCGTGCCGAGCGGAACCGAGCCGTGCCGCGCCGTGCGATGCCGAGTCGTTCGTG